>JASAMX010029872.1:0-31085 GCA_030248175.1 Microlaimidae sp. YZB2_3 | reverse complement strand
ATTTTTTGGCGGGGGGAGGGGGCAATAAAACGGGGGGGCAAATCCTCCAATAAAACGGGGGGGCATTTTCAGACCGTGCACAGGTCTGTATAAGTAGCTTCATGGATTTTTTGACACAATTTTTTTTAAATTTATTAAAATCTTTAAAAAAAGTTTTAAAATATAAAACAGAACGACTTAAGCCTAATTGAAGGGCAGAGCTCCGGACCTCCTTCGCATTAAATGACCAGGGAATAATATAGAAAAGTAGAAATATCTTAATTTATTTGATTATATTTAACGTTTCTGAAAAATAGAAAAGTCAATATTTTAAAACGTTTTAAAACATCTTAAACGTTTAAAGGTGTGGTGCGGAGTCAAACGTTTTGTCTTTGATTTTGATAATGATTTGTGAAAACCTTACCCCTACCCCCAATACCCCAGAAAAATCTTTTCAACAAATATTTCCAGTGGTTCAGGAGTTATGATGACCCTCAAAAATGGCGTTTTTCGACAATTCTGTACGTGAAAGATTGCTAAATGGGTAAACTATTTAAGTTACAAACTGTGCACTCAAAAAAAGCGGCTACTTTTTACTTTAATTTGATACATTGATTGTTAAGATTGGTGCAGTATTTGTCGCGATATTACGTTTATTGTAGAAAAAACTTTCGATTTTTTGCAAAAAATGCGAAGTTATGGCAAAAATATTGGGCAAACTTAATCAGTTCACTGCCGCTGTTTGGTTGTTTTAGCGAAAAAATCGAGGGTTTACGTAATATCTCAACAAATACTGTACCAATCTTAACAATCAATGTATCAAATTAAAGTAGAAAGTAGCAGCTTTCTATAAGTGTATAATTTGTAACGTAAATTGTTATATCTATTGAGCAATCTTTGGCGTACAGAATTGACGAAAAACGACATTTTTGGGGGTCATAACTCCTAAACCATTTGAGATATTTTGTTAAAAAAATTTTGTGGGTTATTGAGGACAGACAGGGGTTAGGTTTTCAAAAAATTATCAAAATTAATAACAAAATGTTTGACTTCGCAGCGCACCTTTAAGTCTTAGTAGGATTATGATCAGAAACGAGATATAAAATACAAATTATAAAACATGCTGAAATCAAACGCCACAAGTTTTCTTCATAGTAGGGTAGTGCATTTAATTTCGGCACTTTTCCAAATTGGGCATTTTTTATTTTGGACTATATCTTTGGTAATACTGGACTGAATACGACGTTTGACAGCTCAAATGAGAGCTAATTATATGTAGATGACTGTCGTGAGCTTTTTATTTGTTATGTTATGATATTTTTATGTAAAATTGTGTGATTTATAAAAAATAAAATTGTTATTCGTTTTTAGAACATGGGCATTTCATGATTACGCAATAAATTGGTTTAAAAATTAAACTATCCTGGTAAAATTTAGTATATTTTTCGAATTTTTGGTCCCCGTGGTTCCACGTTGCGTCTGTGGTGAGCAATCGTTATAACATAATATAGTGTAATTTCGGCAAACATATTGTTGTAGGTAAAAACGGGTTAAATTAAATGGTCGGGTGTTAAATTGTAGTTCTAATAAATAGTTAAAAGACAACGCTGAAATGTGTAGGGGTCATAGCACTGCACTTAAACTTGATTAAGGGGGTCCTTTTAAAAAGTATATGCACTTTTTCTCCCAAATTTTGCTCATTTTCATACCATTTGGCATTTTAGTTGTAACTTTTTGCCAGTTACACGTTGAACAACAAGTAGAAGTTTAAATTAAAGAAAACTGTCTGGAGATAATAATAAGTTTTTAAATTTTTGAAAATGATGATTTTTTGACTGAGAAACAATCGATTGTTTGTAAAGTGCCAAAATTAAATGCACACATTTATTTTCGGCAATTTTCCATTTTCTTAAAACTGATTTAATTAAGTAAAAAACTACTTTCGTACAGTGAAACTTTTGTGACGCAACGCAGTATTGTGAAAGCTTCAAAATGCGCTATCAAACATGAAAATCGGGCCATACAGTAAACAGTTACATCGGAAAAACAAAAAAGTGCCGAAATTAAATGCACTACCCTATACTGGCGTGTTAGCTTTAGTTGTAAGAATGCTATATAATAGTTTTCTGATTATGGCCCTAGGCTTTTCCAATCGTTTTAAATGAAGGTTTTCAGTTAGTTTTTTTTATACATTATTATTTGTTTGTTTAATGTTCATTTAATACATTTAATACGTTTTGGGTATTAATTTTTTACTCGACAACTACAAACAGTGGTTTATTGTTTTTCTTATTTTAAATTTTTAATAAAATACTTATAATGTAAATTTATTATTAATTTTAATTTAAACATATGAAAAAAATGCCAGAATTTATATTGATTCACGTTAGTAAAGGTAAATAGTTTATAAAAACAGAACTATGCTGCATTTTAACAACCAAAAGTCAACAATTTTACCTGAAACTGTTCTTCCAGCTCCCGATATTTCTGATTACTTAGTGCTTTTATAGGAGTGGTGTAAATCACTCTTTGCGAGTCTCGTAGAGCTACTGCAATTGCATACCTGAAATTTAAATTAATAAAATGAGAAATTAATCAAATTGAAAAAAATTGAACGTAATACTATCTAACCCTAGTCGCAGGCTCCTAAAGTTGTTATGAACAGGTGTGGACAAAGGTGGGCAGCCTCCCGGGTTTTGAGGGTGGTATAGCCGACCATAGGTGAGAAAGGGGGAAGGGCAGGGTGGGGTCCACTCCACCCTCCTCTAGCCTCGAAATTTTGGGACCCCCCCCCAGACGAAAATCTAGGGGGGCCCCCTTCCCCCAAATTTCCGAATCCCCTCACCCTCCTCTAGATTTTGAAATCTGACCCCCCTCGCCCCTAGGGAAAATCTTAGGTACCTTTTTTATACTAAATTTTCTTCCAAAAACGTAAATTTTCATCACATTTTCATGCTTTTACACCCTTTTTATACATGAATATGGCTTTTTATTCAATAAAATGTAGTATTATTCTATAAAAAGAACAATTATTAAAATTATTATGGTTTAAAACTGTTTTGCTTTGGACACCGGACCCCACTTAACCACCTCTAGATTTCAAAATTTCGCACCCCGGGTCAACTCTCCCTAAAAAGCTAGGGGGGTTCGGACCCCCCTGGAACCCCTCTCCTAGAATTCCAAATTCGATTTACCCCGGGTAACCACCTCCCCTAGCTTCCCCGCATAGGTGTTTTTGGTCGGGTCCGCTAGGGGGGGGTCCACCCCCGGGTGGAAGGCCAAAATTTTTTAGGGCCGGGGGGTCCAGGGGGGTCCGGACCCCCCTGGCTTTTTAGGGGGGGTCGACCCCGGGTGCGAGATTTCAAATTTAGGGGGGTCAGGGGGGTCCAATTTTTCAGCAAAATTTTTTTAACTCAATAATTTAAGTGTTTTTAGGTCTAATATTGAATTTTATGTACTAAAACCGCCTATTTAGGCCATACATGGGCAAGTTGGTCCGGAGTGGGGGGGGGTTCAACCCCAATTTAGGGGGGGGGTTAAAATCCGAGAAACGCAAAATACCCATATCGTTTTTTTTCTGGAGTGCATTTTACCCATATCGTTTTTCGATTTTGAAGGAAAAATAGGTAAAAAACGCTAATTTTAGGTCAAAAAGCCCTTTTTATTGCATTTTTGAGCTTTTTATTGCTTAAAACACTCATTTTGAGCTCAAAACTTAAGTTTGGGGGCAGTTAGAAGTCATTTTAAAGACATTTTTTTCTTCATTTTTCCAAAATTGGGGGGGGGGGTAACTTTTCCCCCCCCCCACTTCTGCGTGGGGGGGGGGGGTTAAACCCCCCTTCTCAGAATTTGGGGGGGGTTAACCCCCCCCCGTGCCCATGTATGATTTAGGCCTAAAAAGTGTATTTAAACACTGTTTTTAACTAAAAACCCGTGTTTTTGACAGTAAATAAAAAAATATACTTCCAAATTGGTCGGGGAGGGGGGTCAGCCTCGCTAGAGGGGGGGTCAGGGGACCGCTCTCGAGCTTGGGGGAGGGGGGGGGGGGGCCCCTGAATTTTTTCTAGGGGGGGGGGGGGTCCAAAATTTTGGCTCTAGGGGGGGGGTGCACCCCTCTGTCCCCCCCCAAAAAACACCTATGCTTCCCCGACCGTTCTCACCTATGTACCCGACTATCAAAAAATTTTATGGGGTATTAGCCCAAATAATCTATTTTTCGCGTTTTTAGTCCTGGGACCCCCTTTCCCTAAATTTTAGCGGGAAGTGTCCATTCTACACTTAAATTTGAGGGGCAGGGGAGTGCCAACATTTTAAAGATTTTTGAGTGATTACCATAGGTGTTTTTAGGGGGGGGACAAAGGGGTGCACCCCCCTAGAGCCAAAATTTTGGACCCCTCCACCTAGAAAAAATCCAGGGCCCTCCCCCGCCCCCCAAAAGCTCGAAAGCAGTCCGGCCTAACCCCTCCCTAGCGAGTCTGACCCCCCTCCTCCCGACTAACTTGGAAGTATATTTTTTTATTTACTGTCAAAAACACGGGTTTTTAGTTAAAAACAGTGTTTAAATACACTTTTTAGGCCTAAATAGGCTGTTTTAATACATAAAATTCAATATTAGACCTAAAAACACTTAAATTATTGAGTTAAAAAAATTTTGCTAAAAAATTGGACCCCCCTGACCCCCCCCCCCTAAATTTGAAATCTCGCACCCGGGGTCGGCCCCCCTAAAAAGCCCAAGGCGGTCCGGCCCCCCCTGGACCCCCCCTAAAAAATTTTGGCCTTCCACCCGGGGGTGGACCCCCCCCCCTAGCGGACCCGACCAAAAACACCTATGGTGATTACTGATTGTTATAACCCCCCTCCCCAACTACCTTCCCTGCACACCTATACCCAGGTTGAAAAATCTATAAGTGATACGCTATTAAGTACAAATTTTGGCGCCCCTCAGTTACGCCTAAGAGACACCGGGCACACAAGCAGACGAACAAACAAGCACACAAACATTTCCACTTACAACGCCACCACTGTCTTTCCGGCGCTAGTGTGCGCCGACACTAAAACAGATTCGTTGTTGTCCAAACAGCGAAGGGCCTCTTTTTGGAACGGGTCCAGGACGAACGGATAGGTTTTGGCCGGGGGCAGTGATGACGTCACCAGGGACTTGTACTCCACGCCATCGGGAACCGTTACCTGAAAGAACACCGTTAGAGTAACAGACTTAAATTCGTCTAACCTTAATTTTGGCCACCGGGTATTGTTTTTGCTATGAACAAAGAAATGCGCATGAATAGAACGACAGACCTGTACACGGTCTGGAAATGCCCCCCCGCTTTATTGGGGGATTTGCCCAAAAAGTATGCACAAAAATGAAAAAGTACCCAAGAATAAGTTTAACAGCTTTCCAGAGAGGAGGGATTCCGTGGGCCTATTTAGAACTTTAACAGGGAAAAATTTTGCGTTAAGTTAATCTTGAAGTAAAGTCGGAAGAGGACTTACTAGCGACTATGATTTAAGTAAATAATAACTTCTCCTCCGATCTCTACGCTTTAATACCCCAGCCGCTTGGCGCATGAGCCAAGTCGGCTGATATGCCAGACGGCTAGGAATGTTTAAGTGGGAGGATTTTAAACTTTAGAAATATTTACAAAGGTTATTTTATTATATTTATTTACGAAGAAAGAATTGAGGATTAACCCAGCCTTACACAGCCATACGCAGTTTATTTTATAATTTTACGCATAGCAAAAATAACCTTAAATCTGACCGACTTTAAATTATTTATTTATTGTAAGCCTTAAAATTTTTTATTACAATAATGGAAATTATCGTATTGTAAGGATGATAATTTTCTACGGTAATATTGAAATTTCCATTTTACTAATCATGCTATAAGGCATAAATATTATTGATGTTGTTCTATTTATATGAATAAAAATGTGGGTTATCTTGCCAGACAATTTCTAAAAATGTAAAATGATCGGATTTTATTAAAAGGTTTAAAAAGTTTTTTTTTTGTTTTTAAATGTGTGGTATTATCTTTTTTAGATAAAAATAAGCGTTTCAAAATAAATTTAAAAAAATAGTGTACATAATTTTAATAATCTGATTGAATAAGGATGCTGTAAAAATTTCATTTAATAAGGATGTTCCTAAAATTTGCATCTGCATGAGCGTACATCTTCTTAAAAATTTCAGTAACCCGCACGAAGCAGATAAAAAGAACTTCGGGATTTTAGGGGGTGTGATGGAGAAGAAAACGGGATTTTAGGGGGTGAGAGGGAGAAGAAAAACCAATTGTAAGCTACTGGAATTTGTGAGAATTTTTCGTTGAACTCACTTCGTGCACGCATTTCTCCTCCGTGTCCACCGTGTGAATGGTGATCCGCGGCATCGATTCCAAAGTTCCCAAATCCTCATTGGCGATATTCTCCTCAGCGGCTATTGGCTCATCGTCGGCTAAATTAGTGTCTTTGTTTGGCTCATTTTCCGCAGAGTTTTCAGGGTTTTTTCCGTTTTCCACCGCCTTATTTGATAATTTGGCCGGGGGCTGGATTGTTTTTGACGTTTCGATGCCATCTTCAGGGAGTTTTCTTTTACCGGTGGAAGATCCCGCAGTGTTTTCCGAAGAACTTTCGTTCGTTTCACCGCTTTTAGAAAGGCCACTACTTAGCTGAGCCAGCAGTTCCTCAGCTCTAGAATTCATGATTAATGTATTATAATTTAAAATATATTACTGAAATATATTTATTTTATTTAAAATAAAAATTTTATACAACATTGCTGCAATTTGTGGTCAAGTTATATAATTTGCAATCTTGTAATTGCAACATTAAAATGTTTGGGTTAACATTTGAACAAACAGAGCTTTATATTTTTGTGGGTGGATTTTTAAAATTTAGTATTTTTTTAAAGAATTTATAAGCTTTGTTTAAAATCCTGAAAAGAACAAAAATTTCATTTACGGAAATCATAGATGAACACGGTCAAAAAGCCAGAGGGGGGGTGTTTACCCCGGGTAAATGACATTTCAAAATCTAGAAGGGGGGTCCTAGGCATAGGTGGGCGGGGAGGGGGGTTGGGGGGTTATACCCCCCCCCCCGAAATTTCGGATTTTGCTGACACCCCCCCCCTTAAATTTGGGGTACCCGGGGACACGCCCCCCCCCCAAATTCGCCTCCCAGAGAAAAATTTTTAAGCTTTATAAAAGGGCTAAAAAAAATTTTCCGCGCTTCGCGCGGAGTGTTTATTACCTTGTTTATGTCTAATACTTCATTTTTTCTTTTATTATTCAAAAAACATTAATTAAACATTTTCAAAAAACATTAATTAAACATTATTAACCTTTTATTACCTAACGTTTTAAACACCTGTTTTAAATGTAAAAGGATAAAAAACCTTAAATTTTGTAATAAACATCATCTGGAATTAAAATTTCTAGTGTATTTTAGCGCCTTAAATTAAAAATTTTCTCCCTCGGGGGGCATTCTGCCCCCCGAACCCCCCTGACTAGGGGCTCTGCCCTTTGACCCCGCTGGGTGGCTCAGGCCCCCCAGACCCCCCATTACTGAGGGGCTGCCGCCCCCCAGATCCCCCTTCAGGATTAGTATTAACCCCCCCCAGACCGCCCCTCCCCACAACACAAAATCTGGGCACGCCAAACCCACACTTATAGACCCCCCAAATTTTTCCTTTGCAACCTGAAAGTGGGGTTGAACTCCAAATTTTTCCCTTTGCCGACCCAAAAGGGAGGTCTTGACCCCCCTGGCTTTGGCTACGCCAATGTATGTACCTATATAACTTTTAATTAAATATAAGATTATAGATTAAAAAGTTTGTGATACTTGACTTTATAATCAAGACAATATAATTACTATTCTATTATTACGTAATTATTAAAAAAAACTATGATTTCTAATCCAATTCTAAGAATATATAGACACATTATTATTAAAAGAATTAAAAAATAAAATTTATAAGTTGCAATAAGGTTTTATTTTAATTTTACACAGTTTTAAAGCATTTATAAGCTTGTTTTACGTTTTTTACGCGTTTTAAGCTCATTTTACGGCAGCGCGGAAATATTGGGTGGGTACACCCCCCCTCAAAATTTGGGTCTTGCCAGACACCCCCCCCCTAAAATTTGACCCCCTCCCCCTATACCCCCCCCCTAAAATCCGAGAGGCTGCCCACCTATGGTCCTAGGGGGGGTCGAACCCCCTCTAGCTTTCTAGGGGGGGGGGTCGACCCAGGGTGGAAGATTTTGAAACCTAGAGGGGGGTCAGCTTGGGTCCAATTTCCGAAGCAAAATACTTTTAAACCATTAAAGGTTTAATAATAGTTTTTTAAGATAATTCTACTTTTTATTGAATAAAAAGCGATATTCAGGTATAAAAAAGGTGTAAAAACATGAATTAGTGTAAAAAATTAACGTTTTTGGAAGAAAATTTAGTATAAAAAAGTAATTAAAATTTTATCGAGGGGGGGGGGTCAGATTTCAAAATCTAGAGGGGGGTCAGGGGTAAAAAATTCGAAAATTTGGGGGGAGGGGAGGGCCCCCCTGGATTTTTTTCTAGGGGGGGGGGCGAAATTTCGAGGCTAGGGGGGGGTGGACCCACCATAACCCCCCTCCCCTTGTTCATCTATGACGGAAATAGAATTCAAAATATCACAAAAAAACAAGACGAAAATAAAAAAACAAATGTAAAGTATAAACGCAACTTTGGATTGGAAAGTTTTATCACAAAAAAAACATGTAACACAAAAACATACATGGACAGGATTGTATCCGGGGGATGGGGGATTCCTCTCAAATGCTGAGGAAGCAAAAAAACTAGGGGTAGATGATTTTTACAAAAAAAATGAGAAAATTTTTTTTCACAACTTTTCTTGCGAGATATTTAATGCATAAACATTTCTATTCTAGATATTACTCAATAGATGAATGAACGATTATATTTAAATCAAAAATCTTTTTTATGTAACACAAACTACATTTATCTAAAAATATTTATGAATTTATTGCATTTTATTCCTCAACTGTTGTTTATAATTAGCATAAGCCTGCTGGTAATGGCGTGTCCAAGAAGGAGGCAACCACCTCTTTCCTTCCAAATCCGGCGAAGCCAATTTTTTTTTTTGTTTTTTTTTTTTTGGGGGGGGCGTTACGTTACGTTTTTTTTTGGATTTGGGAAAAAATTGTTTTAATATTAGTTTAGAAACATTACTGATGCACTCCAAAAGTATATTTTTTTTTTTTTTATTTTTTTTTTAATGATCAGATAACAGAATTAATATCATACTAAGCATAGTTTATGCATAGTTTAATTTCTGTTTTCATCATTTCATTGTGTTTATTTTTTTCTTTTTCTATTTTTTTTTCTTTTTTTTTTTTTTTCATCAACAACATCAAATCTGCGACTTAATTGCCGCCAATATGAATCACAATTGTAACTAATTATCAATGAACATAGCTATCTGATATGACTTTAAAGGCTCAAAAAGAGCGCTTATTTAAGTCAGTTCCAAAACTCTTCTTGAATGCATCCAAAGAATCGACAGTTACTTGAGATGGGAGTAGATTGTTCCAAGGTGTAACAACCCTATTTGCAAAAGAAAATTTCCTTGCATTAATTCGGCAGTCTTCCATTGCCAATTTAAATGGATGACCACGGGTGGGCTGCAGGTTAAACTTAAAAAAATCATTGGTTTGCAAATTGTTTAAGCAATGTATAATTTTAAAGCACTCATATAAATCAATTTTGTCTCTTCGATCTTTTAATCTTTCTAAACCTAGGTAATTCAGTCTATGTTCATAACCAACAGGTAACAACTTGCATTTATAAAACAAACGCCTAGTGAAATTTTGTTGCACTTTTTCCAAAATGTTTATATCCTTTTGTAAATAAGGGTTCCAAACTGCACTAGCATACTCCAGAATTGGTCTAACATAGGACTTATATGCTCTGAGAAAATTATTTCTAGAGTTTGAGTTGAATGTTCTAAAAATTAGTGATGTCACTCTCATAGCTTTTTTTGCTGTGATTTCACAGTGTTTAGAGAATTTCAGATCATGGGATATATAAACACCTAGGTCACGCACCAATTCTGTAGTTGCAAGTACGTTATTACCAAGCTTATATTTACAAATTAACTCTTTGCTATGATTTCGAATATGAAGAACTTCACATTTGTGATTAGATAACTGTAATTAGATATATAAACAATCGAAAACTCAAAAATTATCCGCTACGCAGGGAATTTATTTTTTATGTAAACAATGTTAGTTAATTTCAATTTTAATCGCCAATAGCGTTCAATAATCAATCAAGGCATATAAATGTTCAAAAACCATTATAAATAATAAATTATAATTTTAGTAACCATTTTAATAACAATAAATATAATTTAATAGCAAATAATTTTGTATTTTATATTGAGTTTATTAAATTTCTTCATTAAACAACCTCTTTACTACATACAAAAAATAAAACTCACTGCTTTTTGGCTTCTAATTGACGATTACTTTCTATTTTTTCCATTTTATTTGCTTCTTTGTCATTGGCTGATTTCTTGTTTTCACACGAATCATCATCAAATACATTAAAAAGGTCGTCATCCATTTTCTGTAATTATTAAATTAACATACTTCAATATGCATAAAGAAATATTAATAATTTACTTTACATTGATTGCTTTAATTTATTTAAGCCCGAAGGCTATCTAGAAGCGACAAATGTAACAAGCCATGGGTTTTTTTATAAAATTCGTAAACAAATAATAATTTGATAAATAACCGTAATATTTGTTGCTTTTTCTTACAATGATAAGTCGATTTGCAATGGGTGCATAAAGTTAGCCTCTCGAGCGAGCCTCTAGAGTGCCTCTCCAGCGCCTCTCGAGAGCGTTATTGAGCTTTAATTAATGAGCTTTAATTTATTTGGCAAGTTTTTACTCTTAAAACACTTTAAAACTGAATACGGAATGCAATTTATGTTAAATAAATTAATTTAAAGTATTTTAATTAAGTTTTTGTATCGGGTTATTTACTTTTTTGAGAGGCGCTCGAGAAACTAAGAGGCGCTTAAGAGGCTGGCGGTTTTGACAATTATTAGCCAATTTTAACGATTCAAAGAGGGTTTTTTGCATCTAAAGCCAGGTTCATACTTATGTAAAAACGTCCTTTGGACAAAGTCCAAAGGACGTTTTTACATACGCTTATACGGGTGCATAAAGTTAGCCTCTCGAGCGAGTCTCTCGAGCGCCTCTCGAGAGCGTTTTTGGGCATTTATTAATAACACTTAATTAATTAGGCCAGTTTTTACACTAAAAACACTCTATAACTGCACAAGGAATGCAATTCATGTAAAAAATTGATTTAAAGCATTATAAATTAGTTTTTGTATCGAGTTATTTACTTTTTCGAGAGGCGCTCGAGAGGCTGGCGGTTTTGTTCATTATTAGACAATTTAAACGATTTAAATGGGTTTTCTTGCATCTAAGGAAAGAAATCAACGTCTACTTTAAGATTATACACTGCTTTAGTGAGTTCAAGGTTGATTTTACAATTTAACGACTCAATATTTTTTCCAAAAAAAATCCAGACAATAATGCGGACGTTCCGGATATGAATTCACAAGGACCACTAGCAGACTGGACGGAAAACTAATTTTCATTTATTTCACACAATATGTTGATGCAGTTTTATTTTGCTTTCTTCGTCGAATATAATATAAAGAAGCGGACTCATAAATTAAATTAAAATATATAATAAACGCCTAAATCTAACCAAACCGTACTTCTTAAAGGTGTGTGTGTAAACCAAACCATACGACTTTTTGTGTGTAAACTTTTTGTTTCGCTTTAAAGTAATGCTTTTGCAACAATTACAGCGTGTATTTTACAAAGATCATAAATTTCGTTACAAATTTAATTTATTTACTCTTAGAAATTGACTGGTTTTACAAAAAATACAGTATAATAAATAGAAAAGTAAATATTAAGGTGCATCCATATTGTTATATGATTTTTTTGTGTTTTTAAATTAAAAACCAATATACACACACTCTAATCTCACCGGTATAAGTTTTTTAGCCTTTCTGACTATTTAGTTTCAAATATCGCGTTCAAAACGTAAAAACTTTGGCTGTATTTCGCTTACTAAATTTGGTTGTATTTTGCATGCAACTGTTCTGCTATGCACAATTTTTTTTGTTTGAAACATGACAATTATCAGAAAAGGTTAAATTCAGTATGCAAAAATGCCAAATGCCTAAACTTTCAATTGAATTTTATAATTTCGGATCTATATCTTAGTTTTTTATGTTTAATGTAGGTTATATGATATGTAAATATTCCATGATTAATTAATCGAAAAATATCTCGTGAGAAATAAAATGTATACGGAGTCGTTTAGTTTGTTTTGCATGAGCATGGGTCGCGAGCAGCCGATTGGTTGATTAGCAGTATACGTTCATTATTTTTTGCGCGGTTTTTCAACCAAATATTTATGTTGATTTAACCTTTGTGAAGCACTTTTTAGATCTCAATCTCAGTTATGAGAGATTCAAGGTTTAGAACTAAAAAAAAATTGTGTAAATTGAAATTGATCTCAAATTTTTTTGCATCCAAAGCTATTTACTGTTTATTTTCTTCTGCCAAAATTTGTAATTGCAGGAGAAGCGCAAGTATATTTTAAGTTTTAATCCTTGAATCTTACATAAGTAAATATGTAGGCTGGTAAATAAATGCGTTCAAATACAATCAACTCCTAGTTAAAGCGAGAGCTAATTAAGACGAGGAAGAACCGTGGCTACAGAACTTCTCCCCTATTGTTTAATGAATTATTATTATTCAATTAATCGGGCATAAAAATTTTGCTATTATATTCGGCCAAAAGTTTAAATTTTGGAGCTTCACTTTGTTTTTTGTTTGTTTGTTTTTTTGAAATGTACAAAACAACACTTTTGTTGCAAACGACTTATTTGAAAACAAAGGTTTTTAGTGCAGAAATGTAAGCAAGTCGAAATTCTTAGACATCCGATCAGAATTTTTAGCCAGGTCCAGGCCGACACGACAAATTTTTAGCTTGACATGCCCAGGCCGGCGTCCCGTTGAAGAAAATTTACACCACTATAAAAAAGTTTTTATCCTTCTAATTTAACCCTTCTAATTTAATCCTTCTCTTTTAACCTTCTAATTGAAAAAGTGGCGATTTTGCGCTTGTCAAAGATTGCTGTGAGCATGATTTTTTAAATTGACATTTCATCAAGCTAAAAAACATGCAACAATGCTGTGTGATTAAATCAATGTATAAACAAATCATTATCATATGGTAGAAATTTTTATTTAGTGAGCAGCTGGCCAAATCAAATGCAAATTTCCTATAGTCATAGTCTACATAATGTCCATCTCAGCCTACTCCACATCTTTTCTGTCTAAACATACGCCCGGGGAAAAATCGCCCCTTTTTCCTGCTCTATTTTTAGAGCATTTTTCAAGGCTAGTCTACTACTTTTTTGAATTAAATTAAAAAAAATAGCTTAATAAACTATAGTTTTAGCTGCGCAATGACATATGTTTATAATCATTCCGTTGCCGAGATATACTTTTTTAAATAAAAAATAATAAGAAGAAAAAGATGAATTTAAATTACAAAATTTACCCACGTTGTTTAATTATAGTTAGTGCGGTGCAGTTGCGCTCCAGACAAAGTTTACCTACGTTCTCTAAATATAGTTGGCGCGACGCCGTGCGCCAAATAATAAGAAGATGATGAACATGAATTACAAAATTTACTCGCGTTCTCTAAGTATAGTTGGGGCGGTGCCGTGGGTTAAATTGCAGTATGGCACCCCGCACCATCGATGATTACCGGCGCGGGGCGCTCCTGCGCCACCGACGCTTAGTAGCCATAGTAGCTCAAAAAAATCAGTTTATATTTTTCCGAATTCTGAGTTGAACAGATTGTGGTCATTTTTTAGCAAGTTATTATTGATATTTTAGATCATTTTTATCCGTTTTTGTACCTACGCAGCAGGGTTTGTGGATTAAAGTCAGGAGATGTTTGTTTGTTAGCCGGGGAATCACAACAGTGTCCTAAAAGGTGGAAAGCCACTCAAATTTAGGAGGCATTCACCAAAAATCTTCATTAGTGTTTTTAGTACTATAGGAGTCCCCCCCTAAATTTTACATTATTTTGCCCAAGCATAAATAGAAAACCACCCAGATTTCGGGGGAATTGCCGAAAAACTTCATTAGTGTTTTTAGTATTGGCTCATAACATAAAAGAAAGAATATCTAAACAAAACAGTAAACGTTAAACTTAATTCGTATATTCTATAATTAACAGTGTTTTTATACATACTTAACCGGAATTTATTAGAAAAAAAACCTGGAACATTTTAATATTTTTAACATTGAATTTCTAGGCGAATAACGATAACATTTTAAGTTATAAATTAAATATTTTTGTCAAAATAAGTACCGTTGTGGTTTTACTTGTAAAAAAATATAATTGCATTGTTTCTGTGGAATTTTAATCATGGGTGGCGCGGGAGCGCCACGGGGCGATTTAGCCCCGTGGCGCCGCGCCAACTATTATTAGAGAACGTGGGTAAATTTTGAAATTCAGAACCTTCTTTTTCTTCTTCTTCTTCTTCTTCTTATTATTATTATTATTATTATTCCAACGCTCCATCCTTAAAAGCGATATTCCTCATTCTTTATTGGTTGATCAAAAATAAACATGGGCTCATAAGAAAGAAGAAGGAATTACGCAACTTTCTTAGGAAGCACTTTTTTGATTTAGGTCCTTGTTATCGATTTATTGATCAAAATAAAAAATTTGAAAAATAGACAAATAAAAACTCCCAACCGCACAATAACAGCCTTTTGGCAACAATAAGGATTGTACAGAGCAGACAACCAACATCGCCTCATAAAAACCGCACAAAAAAGCAGACGGGTTTTAATTGGTGGCAGAAACGGAACCAAATCCCAGCGCCATCTGCTTCAACCGCGCGGAAATCGGCGAAAACAACAAAGTATTTTTTTAATTCTTGCATTACTGATGACAAAATTAATTCAAAGTTTTATTTATTAAAAAATAATAATAAGCGTCGGTGGCGCGGGAGCGCCACGCGCCGGTAGGTAATCATCGGTGGTGCGGGGGTGCCACACTGCAATTTAACCCACCGCACCGCACCAACTATACTTAGAGAACGTGAGTAAATTTTGTAATTGATTTCATCATCTTCTTATTATTATTTTTACTGTAGAATTACAATTGCAATCATTGGCGCACGGCATCGCGCCAACTATATTTAGAGAACGTAGGTAAACTTTGTCTGGAGCGCCACTGCACCGCACTAACTATAATTAAACAACGTAGGTAAATTTTGTAATTTAAATTCATCATCTTCTTCTTATCATTTTTTATTTAAAAAAGTATATCTCGGCAACGGAATGATTATAAACATATGTCATTGCGCAGCTAAAACTATAGTTTAATAGGCTATTTTTTTAATTTTAGTCAAAAAAAGTGGTAGACTAGCATTGAAAAATGCTCTAAGAATAGAGCAAGAAAAAGGGGCGATTTTTCCCCGGGCGTATGTTTAGACAGAAAAGATGTGGACTAGTCTGAGATGGACATTATGTGGACTATAGAAAATTTGCATTTGGTTTGGCCAGCTACTCACTAAATAAAAATTTCTACGATATGATAATGATTTGTTTATACATTGATCTAATCACACAGCACTGTTGCATTTTTTTTAGTTTGATGAAATGTCAATTGAAAAAATCATACTCACAGCAATCTTTGACAAGCGCGAAATCGCCACTTTTTCAAATTTATAGTGGATTCTTAAACATACAAATATAACCTTCAAATTGAAAAAGTGGCGATTTCACGCTTGTCAAAGATTGCTGTGAGTATAATTTTTTCAATTGACATTTCATCAAACTAAAAAAATGCAACAGTGCTGTGTGATTAGATCAATGTATAAACAAATCATTATCGTATGGTAGAAATTTTTATTTAGTGAGCAGCTGCCCGAACCAAATGCAAATTTTCTATAGTCCACATAATGTTCATCTCAGACTAAAGCTAAAGTTTTTCAGGGTGAAATTAAGGGCGTAACCGCTCTCCGCCAGGAAGAAATTAACAATAAACCCAGTGAGCGAGAACAATTTTAAAAAAGTTTTCAGCGGTTATGTAACCAATTATTATTTAGTTGCGTCATGTGTTTCTCTGCACGTGACATTTTCTCAAAAACCTAGTGGTTACTTTACCACTCATCGATTTTCACCCTGATAGAATTTATCTTTAGTCCACATCTTTTCTGTCTAAACATACGCCCGGGGAAAAATCGCCCTATTTTCCTGCTCTATTCTTAGAGCATTTTTCAAGGCTAGTTTAAGCTGAAGGAACATATCTTTTTAAAGATTCGTTTTAAAAAACGAAGTGCGATTTTTTGATCCAAACACATATTGACGGTGTCCAAGCATATCCTAAAGATTAAACGTAGATTTAGAATAACGATGTAATCCATAGTTGTCTGGGCGGTATACTCTCCTCCCCTTTTTCTCCCCTAAGAGGTGACCCTCACGACTCTTACCCTACCTCCTATAAGATGCCTATTTTTGGCGTATCTCTTTTCCTTTTTAACGCCCTAACCCTGACCCCCTCTCTATTAACTCGAAACAAATACAAAATTACAATTACAGATTTTGGCTTTTGCCCTGGTGAAAATATCGCCTTCCCAAAGCTTGGGTAGGTCAGACACCTTTGGTTAAATTTCAGCAGTGTTTTTTTTTACTACATTTGATATTTAAACCTGTGTTTGGAAGACACTGTTTTCTTATCTAAAAAAATAAGGCGAATTAAGGTTAAAAGCTACTGCTTAATCAAAACATTATTTTACAAGCTCCGCCAATTTATATCACCTGTAACCATAAAAACCTAAAAAAAGTTTTAAAATGCTCATAAAACGAATGTGAAAACGCTTTACTTCACTTAAAAATAAGCACTGGAGCTTTCTTTGTTTTATTTTTCCAGAGCACCAGAAATTGATATTTGTTGAAAAGATCGCTGGTTTCAATATAAACATTGCTGCAAAACACCAAAATCAATTTTGTATGAAAATAACGATTTTATATTCGCACCGCTATTTTGCCTTTCTACTGCGGTTCACATCACAATATTCGTTGCTTAGCCAAGTCACATCCGTATTTGTCTGTTGCAGCAATTACACAAAAAGAGAAATCTTAAATTAAAATCAAATGGACCTTATAAAAATCAATAAATAAAGATTTATCGGAATATTATATTTATTTGGAATATGAGAATAAAAAAATATCAAAAAATATTAATATATTTTTGTTTTGTAAGTAGTAAAGTATTATGTCGGGTAAATGCATGTTCATGTCTAATTTTTAAAATAAAACCTGAGATGTTCTTCATTTGAATCATATATATTTTATAATTACTTTTAATTTGATTTTGAAACGCTCACAATAATTAAATTTTGGCATTTTTAAGAAAATGCAATTAGTAAATGTATCATAATAAATATTTTATTGTTTATCCTATTTTTTGATCCACTTGATATTTTAATGGATTTCTCAACTATTCAGATTAGTATAAGATTAATATATAATTCTCATAACCGAAAAATATTTTTAAAAGCACTTCAAAATATTTTATACAGTGGTTTACTTTATAATTTTGCATATACAACACTTTATTATTTGCTGATTTATTTAAATTTGCCATATTCCAGATTTAATTTTGATTGTTTACATAATATTTAAAAAGTAGTCCTTGGTTTTTTGTCCCGGTCCGGCTTTGTCATGCAAAGTTAAAACATTTTTTGCACTGATCCGGATTATTCTCGAGAGGCGCTCGAGAGGCTGGCTCGAGAGGCTAACTTTATTCATCTAATATTTCGAGAAATAATTTATTAAAATCAAAATAAATCAGGATGTTAGAATAAAGTTAAAAATACGACGCCTGTTCTTTTTTTAATATTTTTATAACAAAACTTTTCGCAGCTAAGAAGACATTGTTTAAGGATAAAATGCCCAAAAATCCCTATTTCGGCGTTTTTTGAAAGGTCTTTTAAAGATATTTGAACAAAAACCAATAGTTACAAATTTTTGTAGCGCAGAATAAATTTTTGCCAAAAAATGGTCAAAATCGAGACACAAAAACTTTATTGTATTTTTAAGTAGTTATTCTTACACACAACATTGTTTTTGTAGAAAATTTAGTTTTTTATTAATTAGCATGAATTACCAGAAAAATATGACTTTAAAATAAAGATGACATATAAATGGATTGAAATTATGTTGTTTTAATGGCATATTCTAGCGCGGCTTTTTATTCAGGAATTACATATCTTTGATAAACTTTAATAGATTTTTTTTTGGCTAAAACTCATAATTAAGCCAATTAGCTTGGGCTAATTGTGAGTGTGAGCTTGAGTCTGAGATTTATTGTGCACGTAAGGATTTAAGGACTCTATTTAAGGACTCTGTAGAGGATATATTCCTTTATTTTATCCTATATGCAATTATTCCGTAATTATGATTATATTGGATTCAAAAATTTAATTTTGTTTGTATTTTAGTTTGTCTGATGATGATTGTGTGATAAAATCGAAACGTCACGTAGAATAATGTGTTCAATAAATATTTCATCGACTGTGTTTCGTTTTATAATAAGAAAAAACGCATATTTCCAACGCACGCGACTTTCTGTGAATATACCACTGATTTTTTACGCAGAGATTTTTTTTGTTGTTAATACAAGTTTTTTGTGTAGTGAATTTCACACAACAGTGAAAGAAAAGTTTTCATATGCACTGCATAACACTAAAACTGTGTTAAAAATTGTGTTAACCCGTTCCTATGAAGCCATTTTTCTCCGCTACAACCGTAAAACCTTCGTACGCCAAAGGTAAAACCTTTGTCTCACGGTGGTGGTATCGGATCTTCGCATAACCTAGGTTTCACTTCCGTGATAGATAATGTTTTGTGCGCGAATAGTGCCTAGTGAGCGAGCAAATTAAAATGGTTAAAGCTGTACGGTTGCAATATGCAAATTTTTGAAGCATGAAATATCCTACGTAATACATTGTAACCGTGACAAAAATCTGCATATTGCCACCGTAGTGCTTTAACCATTTCAATTCGCTCGCTCTTTGGGCACCACTCGCGCAAAAAATTAGCTATGACGGAAGTATGACATAGGTCGCACGAACGATTCACGGTTGTAACCGAGAAAAAGGCAATTCCCGGAACGGGTTAAAAATTGATTTAAAAAAAAACAGCAGTGCGCCTATGAAATAGAAGAGAATGACGGGTTTTCAGTATTAAAGTCGCACAAATCCGAATTTTCAGCAAATTTTTTGTTTAAAAATTAGGTTTTCGCCATTTTTGGGTTATATATGCTTACTTTTATTAAAAATATAATTATAAAAACCGTAAACTAAATTTGCATATTTTTAAAAAATAAAAGCTCGAAGATAATTTTTATTGAAATTTTTATTTAAATACCTAGCAGTTTTATTGGTATTTATAAAATTTTGACCGGGTTTATCCCAACTGGGTCCGTAACTTTTGGCAAGAAAACGCTTGACCGGTTAGTACACCTTTTATATCGAGTATTT
This sequence comes from Microlaimidae sp. YZB2_3, assembly GCA_030248175.1. Lineage (NCBI taxonomy): Eukaryota > Metazoa > Nematoda > Chromadorea > Desmodorida > Microlaimidae > Microlaimidae sp. YZB2_3. The sequence goes on along the minus strand of JASAMX010029872.1, from coordinate 11,439 downwards.
AATATTGTTAATTTTCGACACATATTAATTGATTTTTAAAAAAATTTATTAAATACAAACAGTTTATACTAATTTCTTTTTTAAAAAAATTCAAGTTTGGTGTCTTTTGGGCTGTATAAATATATTGAACTCACTAAAAAAAAGTGGACTGACTTCGCAGGGTTTTGCTGCAAATCAAGAGGACCCAGTCAGAATAGACCCTACACAAAATTAGTGAATACTGGTGTAGCTTCAGCAATAAATTTAAAAATGCTAAAATAAAAACAAGAAATCAACTTGCATTTTTTTATTTAAAAAAATGTTTTAACAGTACTAAATTTTAAAACAGTTTCAATAACACCTAAAAATAAAAGTAAGAATATAATATAATCTAAACAAATATCCAGTTGTACAATAAACTTTCATAGAAAAACTCACACATAAGCAAATTTAATAGCAATTATTACCGATTTCTGCTAATTTTTTGTACGCGGCGAGTTTGTAAACGTGTCAGAAAAACGAGTTTGGTGTACAAAACACAGCTGCGCGAGAAAATTTTTATTGATTGCACAGAAAGTAACTTTTGCCGAAAAGTGAGAGGTGCATCATTGCTTTTTAAATTTAATTAAAAAATTTTCTGTACACATAGCCGAAAATTCTAATATTTATTGTGTAAGTCGCATGAATGGACTTCTATTGCCAAACCCTAATCTTGTAACTATAATCTACAAAATGTTTTTAATGCTCAAGAAGTCTTCAAATTTTTAGAATAATGACTCATTATTAAAATAAAGAATTTTATTAAAATAGAGTTTTAATAAAATCTTAAAATATAAATAATAAATATTCCCCTATTGAAGCGAATACATTAGCTCTTTATATAAAATTTTATACATTTATCACTCTCTAAAATTGTAAAAAGTGCTTTAAAAGTTGTATTCTTAGGGGTCCTTACTAGGGATCGACTGGGGCCACAGCCCTGGCCCCGGCTGGCCCCAGCACTTTTTTCCACCCCGACCCCGGCCCCGGTAAACGCAATTTTCTCCACCCTGGCACCTGCCCTGGCAATTTAGCTGTCAAATGAGCCGGGGCAAACCGGGGTAAGGACCCCTAAAAATACAAATTTTAAAGCACTTTTTACAATTTTAGATAGTGATAAATATATAAAATTTTATATAAAAACTAATGTAATCGCTTCAATAGGGGGATATTTACTATTTATATTTTAAGATTTTATTTTAAACTCTATTTTAATAAGATTTCTTATTTTAATCATGATCGTTACTCTAAAAATTTGAAGACTTCTTGAGCATTAAAAACCATTTTATAGATTTTATTTACAAGATTAGGGTTTAATTTTATTTTAAACTCTATTTTAATAAGATTTCTTATTTTAATCATGATCGTTTCTCTAAAAATTTGAAGACTTCTTGAGCATTAAAAACCATTTTATAGATTTTATTTACAAGATTAGGGTTTAACAATAGAAGTCCATTCATAAGACGTGTTCAATAAATATTATTATTATTAAGACGAGTTATTATAATATTATTGTTTATATCAAAAATATATAACCCAAGAGAATTTTCGGCTATGTGTACAGTAAATTTTTAAACTAAATTAAAAGAGAAATGATGCAAATCTTACTTTTCGGCGCAAGTTACTTTCTGTGCACTCAATAAAAATTTTCTCGCACAGCGATGTTTTGTACACTAAACTCGTTTTTCTGACACGTTTACAAAACCGCCGCGTACAAAAATTAGCAGAAATCGGTAATAATTGCTATTAAATTCGCTCATGTGTGAGTTTTTTTATGGAAGTTTATTGTAAAACTGGACATTTGTTTGGATTATATTATATTTTTACTTTTATTTTTTTAGGTGTTATTGAAACTGTTTTAAAATTTAGTGATGTTAAAACATTTTTTTAAATAAAAAAATGCAAGTTGATTTCTTGTTTTTATTTTAGCATTTTTAAATTTATTGCTGAAACTACACTGGTATTTATAAATTTTGTGTAAGTTCTATTCTGACTGGGTCCTCTTGATTTGCAGGAAAACACTGCGGAGTCAGTCCACTTTTTTAGTGAGTTCAATATATTTATAGAGCCCAAAAGACACCAAACTTGAATTTTATAAACAAGAAATTAGAATAAACTGTTTTTGTATTTAATTTGGAAAAAGTTTTTGAATAAAATTTGCTTAAAAAATGAATTAATATATGTAGAAAATTAACGATATTAAATACTGAACACAGTCTAAAAGCTGTACCAATCGGTCCAGAGTTTTCTTGCCAAAAGTTACGGACCCAGTTGGTATAAACCCGGTCAAAAATTTATAAATACCAATAAAACTGCCAGGTATTTAAATAAAAATTTCAGTAAAAATTGTCTTTGAGCTTTTATTTTTAAAAAAATTGCTAATTTAGTTTAAGGTTTTTATTTTATATTATTAATAAAAGTAAGCATATATAACCCAAAAATAGTGAAAACCTAATTTTTAAACAAAAAATTTGCTGAAAATTCGGATTTGTGCGCTTTAATACTGAAAACCTGCTGTGTGTGTGTCCTTTGCCAGGAACCAGGATTTCATTTAACCCTGGTTTGTTCCGTCTGGCACGCTCCTCGCCTTGCTCACCCCCTCTTCCCACTCCCAGAGGAGATCAGCAACCGCTGCAGGGTTTGCCCAAAGGTTTTCTGATCCCAAGGTCGTATTAATGTGTGTGCATGTAAAAGGATGTTGTGTTGTGTATATTTGTGTTTTACATAGCGGGCAGTTTGGTGATGTGTATTGTGTGGGATTGATTTTGTGTAGGTAAAAGTAGAGGAAAGGAGATTTCCCTGCCCTGAGTTGGGCAAGGGTTCTTCTGACTCCGCGAGGAAGATTTTCTTCCTTGTTGCTTATTGTTGGTGCTTTTGTTTGAAGTGTTGGGTTTATTGGAGTGTTGTTGATGTGATTTGCGACTGTGTTTGTGTGAATTTGTTGTTTTAGTGCTTTGTAAGTTTTGTTGTGTGTCTTTTGGAATGTTTGTTGTGTAGTTGTTGTTGTAAAATATTATTTGTTTTTTGAGCCTGCTGAGTGCAGGTTGTTGTGTTAAGTGGTTGAGTGGATTGTTTGTGTACATGGCTGCCAATTTTGCTTGTTTTGCGTGGAGTTGAATGTGAGTTGCTATTAGGAGGACTTTTGCCTCTGTGTGTATGATGTGTGTGTTTGTGTCTGTGGTGTGCCCTGTTGCGACCCTGAGAGCAGTGTTTTGTATTGTTTGCAGTTTGTTAATTTGTGTGTTTGATGTTGTGGGGCCCCAGACTGTGCTGGCATACTCGATTATTGGTTGAGTGATTGCCTTGTATGTGTGAGTGAGTGTTTCTTTTGGTTTATCCCACGATGTTGCTGTGAGTGCATTTATGATTTTGAGTGTTTTACATGCTTTGTTGTGTGTATTTGCGATGTGTGTGAAATGTAAGCTTGGGGTCAAAAGTGAGCCCCAAGATTTTTGGCTTTAGTTTTGATGAGTGTATTGTTATTTATTTGTAGTGATAGTTGTGTGTTCTACTCTGCAGGGTCTGGTGTAAATAGTGTGGATGTTGTTTTGCTTGAATTTAGTGTGAGTTGTTTGTTATCTGTCCATGTCTGTATTGCGTGTAGGTATGGTTGTATTTGTAGTTGTGCTATGTGATGGTTTGGGTGTGATGCGTAAATTGTGATGTCTTCTGCATATGTTACGATGTGTACGTTTGGTGGTGGTGCTGGAATGTCTGCGGTGTAGATGTTGAATAGTGTGGGTGATAGACAGGAGCCTTGTGGGACTCCTGTTTTTATGAGTTTTTGTTTTGATTTGTGGTTGTTGTATGTGGTGTATGCTTTGCGGCCTTTGATGTAGTTGTTTGTGAATTTTGTGATTTTTGTTGGTATTTGTGTTTGTGTGAGTTTGTGTATGAGTGTGTGGTGATTGACAGTGTCGAATGCTTTGGACATGTCCAGTGCTACGACAACTGTTCGGTATGGTGGTTTTGGTTTGTTGAAACCTGCTGCTATGTGAGTGTAAAGTGTTTGTAATGCTGTGTATGTGGAGTGTTGTTTTTTGAAGCCGTGTTCGTATGTTGTGTTTGGTATGTTGTTTGTGATGTATTGGAGTATGATTTTTTCGCAAATTTTTGCCAGTACGAATATGAGTGAGATGGGCCTGAATGATTGACTGTTGTTGATGTTTTTGTTTGGTTTTGAAATTGGAATGTAGTTGGAGAGTTTCCAACTGTGTGGTATTGTGTTTGTGTTCATAATGTTAAGGGTGAGTTGTGTAAGGTATTGTAGTGCTTTTTTGCCTAAATGTTTGAGATGGTGTATGTTTGTGTTGTCTGGCCCAACTAAGTTGTTTGTTTTGCTGTGTTTTATTGCTGTGATTGTTTGTTGTATTGTTAGTGTGATGGGTGTGGATTTTAGTTGTTTGATTGCGTGTGTAATTTTGCGTGTGTAATTTTTGTAATTTTGTTTTGTTTGTTTTGTGAGTTGTGGTTTGTGTAAATTGTTTGTTAAAATGTTTTGCTATGCTGTATGGGCGAGTGATTGTTTTTGTGTTTAATGTGACTGCCCTCTTTTTATCTGTATGTTGTTTTTTGTTGTTGAGTTGTGCTATTGTTTTGTATAGTTTGTAATGTGGGTTGTGTGGTTTTTTTTTTTTTTTCTTTAAAATGATGGATGTGATTTTTTTTTTTTTTTATTATTTTTTTAAAAAAAAAATTTTTTTTTTATTTAAACTTTTTTCTTAAATATTTTAAATTTATTTAAATTATTAATGTAAAATTTCTAATATCTGGACTGGATTTTTTTTATTTTTATAAATATTTCTTATTCTTCTTTTCTTTTTTTTTTCATCTTTTTTATGGTATTTTTTTTTCTTTCTTTCACCTGTGTCTGTGGGAGGTTACTCCTCAAGGCCCATAAAAATAAAAAGCGACGTTTTTTAACAAACAAAAAAAAAATTCTGCTTAAACAAAACTTTGTGTATTAAAAAATAAGTTTTTCTACTTACACAAGTGTTTAAACTCTAAAATGTGACTATTAATTAGCTAAAACACAAAATTTACAGTAAAAAATTAGAATTTAAAAAAAAACGACCAAAATTACAAATTCTGCTAAATTTTTATCCTGCCCCGGCCCCGGCCCCGGCCGGGGCAAAATTTTCTACCCACGGCCCTGGCAAATCAAAATTTCCCTACCCCGGCCCCCGCATCGGCATTAGCAATAATTCTGCCCCGGTCAATCCCTAGTCCTTACCCCGGTTTGCCCCGGGTGATTTGACAGCTAAATTGCGGGGGCCGGGGACGGGCAGGGTGGAAAGTGCCGCGGTAAGCCGAGGCCGGGGCCGGAGCCCCGGTCGATCTCTAGTTTTAGAAGACATGATGTTTCATTTCAAGAATAGCTAGTTTTTGCACTATTTATGTTTGTTCATCTCAAAGTTTTGTTACAAAATCAAAAAGAACTAGCGTATTTATTTATTTTGACACATTTATAAATGATTTTTATAGAAATTCGTTTTCGAGATTTATTAATGTTTTTTTAAAAACCTGCCATTTTTACTCAAACGTTTTGTAAAACGTTGAAAAATGAAAACCGATCGGTAATCGTATTTGCTAGTCATGTTCACAGCATTCGCGAAATCGCCACTTTTTAAACTAGAAGTTTATAATCTTATAGCCAAATGCAACTATAAATTTGAAAAAGTTGCAGTTTCCCGATTGTGAAAAATTATAAGCATGATTTTTTAGAGAAACTAGAATTAAGTTGTTTAATTTGTTTACCAAATAAAAAACCTTTATTACAGTACAAGGTCTTCGTATTTTTATTTTAATGCTAATTTACTTCATTCCACATAAGTACACCTTGGACTTGTTTATGTTTTTCTGTCTAAACATACACACCGGGGGAAATTGAACTTTTTTGCCCCGTTTTATGGGACATTTTTCATGGCTAGTCTACCACTTTTTTAAGTTGAATCTCAAAAAATAAGTGTAAACAATTTAGAATTAGCTACGCAATCTTTCTAATAATAATAAACTAGCCTTGAAAAATGCTCTAAGAATAGAGCAGGAAAAACGGGCGATTTTTCCCCGGGCGTATGTTTAGACAGAAAAGATGTAGACTAGTCTGAGATGGACATTATGTGGACTATAGGAAATTTGCATTTGGTTTGGCCAGCTACTCACTAAATAAAAATTTCTACGATATGATAATGATTTGTTTATACATAGATCTAATCACACAGCACTGTTGCATTTTTTTTAGTTTGATGAAATGTCAATTGAAAAAATCATACTCACAGCAATCTTTGACAAGCGCGAAATCGCCACTTTTTCAAATTTATAGTGGATTCATAAACATACAAATATAACCTTCAAATTGAAAAAGTGGCGATTTCGCGCTTGTCAAAGATTGCTGTGAGTATAATTTTTTCAATTGACATTTCATCAAACTAAAAAAATGCAACAGTGCTGTGTGATTAGATCAATGTGTAAACAAATCATTATCGTATGGTAGAAATTTTTATTTAGTGAGCAGCTGCCCAAACCAAATGCAAATTTTCTATAGTCCACATAATGTCCATCTCAGACTAAAGCTAAAGTTTTTCAGGGTGAAATTAAGGGCGTAACCGCTCTCCGCCAGGAAGAAATTAACAATAAACCCAGTGAGCGAGAACAATTTTAAAAAAGTTTTCAGCGGTTATGTAACCAATTATTATTTAGTTGCCGCATGTGTTTCTCTGCACGTGACATTTTCTCAAAAACCTAGTGGTTACTTTACCACTCATCGATTTTCACCCTGATAGAATTTATCTTTAGTCCACATCTTTTCTGTCTAAACATACGCCCGGGGAAAAATCGCCCTATTTTCCTGCTCTATTCTTAGAGCATTTTTCAAGGCTAGTTTAAGCTGAAGGAACATATCTTTTTAAAGATTCGTTTTAAAAAACGAAGTGCGATTTTTTGATCCAAACACATATTGACGGTTTCCAAGCATATCCTAAAGATATACACTAAAAATATATAATATAACTAAAAATATATAATATAACGAAAAATGTGGAACTTTTTTCTCCCCTCCAATTTTTTGGGCATTTTTCCGCAATAATTTTTCCCCCTTTCTTGCTAGTCTACACAAAACATTAAGTCAGAGTATGTTTTTATAATGGCCTACTTTCAGAATAGGCCATTATAAAAGTAAAAACATACTTTTGACAGTAAAAAAAGAGGGATAAAAACGGACACCAAAAATACCCAAAAATTTCCAAGGAAAATAAATTTTAAACAAAAATATACGAAAGGGTTAATTATAAACTTAAAAAACAATACAAAAAAACTGAACAATAATTTATGACTTTATTAATAAATCTCCTCAAATTTTACACCTTATTTAACCAAAAACGCTCGTGCATTTTGTATAAACTGAAGTAGTCGAACGGCAGATTCGGGGGAATTTTCAGGATATTTGCATGATACAAAATAACTCTATATATCAGTATAATTGGTGTGCTCCTATTATATTGGCATATTTTAAAATTATGCTATTATAACAGTATTCGCTGACTAATTTTACACATTTTTCGTTGTATTATATATTTTTGGTTTTGCTTTTGACTGTTTTATTTTAATTTATCAGACAAAAATCTGCGTATTATCAAGTTGAAGTTTTGGACTTTTACACTGGTATTCATAAAACCCTTGAAACCGCTCCATTGCAGACTACTACCGTTTTTTTACTCAGACTGATCCCTATTATTTGCTCTTAGTCTAGTGCGGACTTTAGTCATCGAAAAATGAACAGGGTCCAAAATTATGAGTACACCGGTTTAGTAGTTCATTTTTCGGAACAAGTGTTGTTGTCTTTGATCACAGGCTATTAAAATTTTAAAATAAACGTATATAAATAGGAAAATGTAAACCTTTTTAAAAATCAATTTGCGTGAAAATTTCACTTTTGACGAAGCTAAAAAAAAACTTCCGATGATTTTTTGAATGAGTAAAGTGGACTGGGATCGAAAATCAAGGACTGGTCTGGGTAAAAATGTGCCCAGTCGGAAGTGGACCTAGTCAGAAGTTTAAAGAGTGTTAATAATCGTTTTAGAAATTTCGTCGAAATCTTGCAAACCCTCCGTGCTAATCATAAAACTTTTGGATCCGGTCTAAAGAGGACTGGGTCCAATTTTTACGCAAATCGGTCTGCGTAGAAAGCGGTCCCAGTTTGTTATTGCAAATGCAATGCACACGTTCAAATCAGATGTTTCGTTTGTCACAGAATTGTTCACATTATTTTTGAATTTTAAAATCTAATATAATAAGACTTAATAAATTTTGCAGCTGATATTCTAATTTCAACGTTGAATTGTAATAATAAAAAAATATTCAGTTTTTTATAGTTTTACTCAAATTTGATTAAATGTGCATAGTAGAAAAGTGGTGTACTCGCGATGAATAGTACGATGATCAAAACGGAACGGGACCGCTTTTTGCGCAGACCGGTCTGCGTAAATAGCGGACCCAGTCCGTTTTGAGCCTGCTCCAAAAGTTTTATGAATAGTACGGCCTGTCTTTTAAAATTTTATTTTATTAGTACTACAAATTATTTTTTATAAATTTTGTTAGTGTGCGGTCAGTAATTTAAATGTTGGCGTTTTTGTTTGCCGTTGTAATATCATGTTTCTTTCCATTGATATGCTCTAAAAAGAAACCCAATAGTTCTGTAGATTGTAGTAAGTAGTTTACTATACTCATTATTAAGTCAAAAAGTGCTTTATTTCAGCATTGAAATGAACACATTGTGTCTATAACATCAAAATGATAGATGAAAACCTATTACCATTGCTACTTGAACAAAACAAATGGTTAAAAGGCTACTAAAAAGCACAAAGTAGGAACTATTTTTGTATATTTCTTTTGAATAACTTTAAACCAAATCTACTATATAAATAAGCTAATAGTTTGTCTCTCCGGATGTCTGTCCGGTTATTCTGGCAGAGGCAAAGCCGTCCTGCCTCAATAAAATTTAAATTTTTAATTAAGTTTCCACCGTCTATGTTGTCCCCCTGCCCTTCGTCTCAAAATTCCAGCAAAAAATATTTATTAAAGATGGGTTATTTTTTTAGAGAAAATAAAACGTAATCAAAAATTTTCCACCTCGCACAAAAACTTTTTATATCTCTCTTTTTCCAGTTTAATTACTCTAATAAATAATTTAATAATGCATTATAATTATTCAATTTTTAAAAATTTAATACTCTCATGTTTCTTACATATCATAATCATGCAACTAACATAAACCAATTATTATACAGGTAATTATTTATACTATGTATATCACTTTTTTTAAAAATTTCCTTATATTTATATCTTTAGCAGTAACTTACAATTTAAAGGTTAGATAGATAGATAGATTTTATTTCTAGTAAGTATCACAAACACAGTTAGGAAAAAAAAACAAAAACATGCAACCCAGTTGGGTTACAACATAAACAAATAACTGGTATAACTTTTTAAAAAAAAATTATATCATTATATATAGGAGTCATGGCTTACTAGAAAAAAAAGACTAAAGGCTTTTGATAAAAAAAGCTCTTTATTTAGTCTTTTGAGGTAAATTTACATAGATATGTCACGTTTTTAAGGATTGTTTAAAAAGATATGCTGATTTTTTACTAATTTGAGTTTCATCAAGAGAGTTCCACTTATGTATTACTCTGTTAAAAAAGCTATATTTCCTACAATTAACTCTAATATGTTGTGGTTTGATTTTTTTTGAATGACCTCTTGTGTGATCAGTGTTAAAAAGAAAGTATTTATCTGGGTTTAAATTTACCAAGCGATTTACTATTTTAAATGTTTCAATCATATCTGTTCTCTCTCTGCGCTCTTGTAAAGATTCTAAGTTCAGGATTTGTAATCTATTTTCATAATTAGTATATTTAAATTTACACATTTTAAAAATTCGTTTTGTAAATGAACGTTGGACTTTTTCAATAATGTGCTTATCTTTTAACATATATGGATTCCAAACAGCACTAGCATATTCAATAATAGGGCGTACAAAACTTTTATATGCAGTGAGATAATTTTTTACAGACTTGGATTTGAAACATCTAAAAATTAGATTTGCTATTTTCATAGCTTTTGCAGCTATTTTTTGACAATGGTATGTAAACTTTAAGTTACTAGTAATATAAACTCCTAGGTCTCTAATTAAATCTGTTTCAGGCAGTTTTTTATTATTTAGGGAATAATCCATCTGGTTTTTATTATAAGCATAGTTAATGTGAAAAACTTCACACTTATTTTCTGACAAGTTAAGTTGCCATTTATTTGCCCATTCAGCAATTCTATTCAGATCATCTTGTAATTTAATTCTATTGTCATTTGATTCTGAGAAGCTAGTGTAGACCTTTGCATCATCAGCAAAGAGCCTAATTTCAGAATATTTTACACAATCTACAATATCATTAATGTATACCAAAAATAAGAAAGGACCAAGAACTGAACCCTGTGGTACCGAGCTTGTTACTTGATATGCTGATGAAACAGAATCATTTATGAGTACTTTCATTTCTCGATTTGTTAAAAATGCTTCCAACCATTTTAATAGTTTTCCAGAAACTTCATATTTGCTCAGTTTATACAAAAGCTTTTAATGTGATACAGTATCAAAAGCTTTTGCAAAGTCTAAGTAAACTACATCCACGGATTTTTTATCATTAATTGCTAAAGTCCAGTCATTGTAAGAATCAAGAAGTTGAGTAACTGTTGAGCTTTTATCTTTAAAACCATGCTGAAGATGAGATAATATATTTACAAAAAAGATAGAAATCTCAAAATTTACTATTTGTTTGATTATTTTACAAGAAAAACAAGAGAGTGAAATTGGACGATAGCTTTCTTTTTGACATTTAGAACACTTTTTATAAACTGGTGTAGCTAGAGCAATTTTCCATTCATATGGCAGTTCGCCTGTATTAAATGATTTTTGAAAGATTTTTGAAAGAGGTTCAGCAATAACTTTAGCTAAGCGTTTTAAGAAAAATGCAGGCATTCCGTCAGGGGAGCGTGAAAATTTGCTTGGTAACTTTTTGAGAAATTTTAAAACATTTTTTACTGGGAAATTTATATTTTCTAATGTCTGAACAGTATAAAAATAAACCTGGGCAAAATGTTGTCATCCTTAGTAAAAACTGAGCTGAAATAATCTCCAAATATTTTTGCTTTTTTTAAATAATCAGTTTCATAATTGCCATCTTCACGCAGAATTGGGGGAATAGAATCCTTAGATTTAATATTTTTATTTATATACTTAAAGAAATAACCAATTTAAGAACATCTTTTTCTAAGTCAGAATTAAACTTTTTAACACTTTCTGAATATTTTTTGGAAGTTTTTCTAAAATCCTCTTTAAAGTTCATATTTTTTGATCTGTGCTTCCACAGT
>JASAMX010029871.1:0-10439 GCA_030248175.1 Microlaimidae sp. YZB2_3 | reverse complement strand
TTACGGTTACGACCGCCGCAGCACAAAACTACATCGTTCACCCAGTCTGTATGATGTTCCATCGACAAGAAGTATGGATCATACTATAAAAAACATTCGCTCGTAACCGTATTTTCAAAATGAAAAAATGCAGGTAGTTAGTAGTATTTAAAAATTTTTACAATAAATAAAATTTTATTTAAAAATAAAATTTCATCAAAAGCAATAAATAATTGTCGAACACAATTGAAACCTTTGAACACAATTTTCTGCTTTACAATTCGATACAAAAAACTCAATAGATACTCACGGATGTATGCAAGTGTTTGCATTGTATTCATAGGTGAGAACGATCGGGGAAGCTAGGGGGGTGGTTACCCGGGGTAAATCGAATTTTGAATTCTAGGAGGGGGTCCCAGGAGGGTCCGTACCCCCCTAGCTTTTTTTAGGGGGGGTCGACCCCGGGTGCGAAATTTTGAAATCTAGAGGGGGGTCAGGTGGGGTCCGCTGGTGTCCAAAGCAAAACAGTTTTAAACCATAATAACTTTAATAATTGTTCTTTTTATAGGATAATACTACATTTTATTGAATAAAAAGCCATATTCATGTATAAAAAGGGTGTAAAAGCATGAATATGTGATGAAAATTCACGTTTTTGGAAGTAAATTTAGTATAAAAAAGGTACCTAAAATTTTCCCGAGGGGGGGGTCAGATTTCAAAATCTAGAGGGGGGGCCAGGGGTAAAAAATTCGGAAATTTGGGGGGCCTCCTAGATTTTCGTCTAGGGGGGTCCCAAAATTTCGAGGCTAGGGGGGTGGACCACACCCTGCCCCCCCTCCGGACCGTTCTCATCTATGAAAAAAAAAGCCCACTTTTCCCTTCCTCGAAGGGGGTGGGAGAAATTTTTTTTAAACAGGGATTCGGAAAAAAGTAGAAAAATCAGGCAAAAAAGGGTAAAAACATTCGTTACAGGTCGTCAACAACGGCAATTAATTTTTTTGAAAACAGGTTAAAGACTGCCAAAATTCAACCCCGAATATTTATAGTGTTTTTTTTTTATCAAAGAAGGGGGTTTGGCACTGGACCGGAAGAAAAACACATCCACTATAATAAACCAGGGAGACCTGTGCACGGTCCTTGCACAGTCCTAAATTGTTGTAACACATTGCTCATCGTTGCTTACGCTCACCTTGGCCGAGGGTCGGTTAACGTTCCAAATTCTGATAATTGAGTCCCGTCCGGCCGTGTACAGGCGACCCACCGACTGGTCCATCTGCAGGCTGTTCACCCCGGAGCGGTGCTTTGGCTCCACATCTTCCCGAATCACGAAAGACACCTGAACACCAAAAAAATAATAGGTTAGGTTTAAACTAAAGTGAAAATCTGTTTATAAAATGATTTGACCTAGAAAAAATGTTCCGGTGAGCATATCCCGCTAACGGTACGGTTGATTTAAATGATAATTATGTCAATGTATAACTAACCTTAAACTTTATCAGACCTGTGCACAGTCTGAAAATGCCCTTTCCCATGCATTATTTGTGGTTGCCACATCTTCTATGCTGGTACACAGAGAGGGAAGACAGATCACAGTAAACTGTGTCATGTAATGGGCGTTGAGGAGCGTTTTGCCGCTAACATTAGACCTGTGCACGGTCTGGAAATCCCCCCCCCCGTTTTATGGAGGATTTGCCCCCCTCCTGTTTTATTGCTCCCCCACCAAAAAATGAAAAAGTACCCTAAAATTATGACGCCATTTTTGACCTATGATGATGCCATCATCATCGCTAATTTTTTGCAGTTTTTAGCCTACTTCAATGTATTTTAAGCCATTTTTTAAACCTATTTTTACTTTATTTTCGTTTTTTGTGGCTTTTTCCTCTTTTTCCTTCTTTTTGTCTCCTTTTTTTCTTTCTCCCCAGCTTCACTCCTCCGTTTGGAATTGCCCCGCCCCAATAAAACCCCGGGGGAAGGGGCAGAGCACAGGTCTGCTTTATACACTACAAAACTTTTTAAAAAACATCTCCTTAATCATTTTTGAACAGATTTTAGGCTGCTAATTTTTATTAAATTGACTAAAACTTATCTCGCGTAGGCAGGTCGAACGAAAACAATTTCTTTTTTATAGTTCAAAACTCTTCGTCCAACATCAATAACCTGGTGCCCGAATGCAATTTAGAAAATTACCCCCGCCTTGGTCCCTATATTTTGTTCAGTAGCATAATTAATAAATAGTCAAATCCAAGGGACGTATAATGAAAGTTTAATTGATCTTAAAATTAATCTAAAATTAGCGAATTTCGCCAAACGGTAAAACTTGCCAGCAGTATCGATTAAATAATCTAGCCTAACGAATTTAATTTGAGATATAAAAATTTTACATATCTGAAATTAAGATTTAATTTTAGATTAAATCATTGCTAATCTGTCGAAAACAAAAAAGTAAAACATGATTAAATCCACCTTAAGCCCTTACTGGTACTGGTTACTCTCTCTTCGAGGGGGCATGGCCCCATGGGGGGAGGGTTCAATGTTGAAAGCTAAACACTGAACTCAGGGACGTAGCCAGAGTTTCATTTTAGGGGGGGCGGATTGTAGTACAAAAAAAATTTCGGGGGGGGAGGGGCTCCGCCCCCCCCCCCCCCAAATTTTGGGGGGGCGGTGCCCCCCCTTAATTTTTGAAAACGTTAAAAAAGCAGGGATAAACGTAGATAAAGCTGTATAATACACTGTTTTTGGTCTAATAATCTATTATCCAATGTTTTTAGCGGTAAAAACATGTTTTCTTAGTTAAAAGATACATAAGAACACATTGGCAGAGCCTGGATTTTACAAAAAAGGAATTTAGAGACGTTAGTTTCAGACCCCTTGGCTAAATCCACATTGTAAACCAAAGCACATAAGCAGCATCTCGGCTCCATGTTTTCTAGAGTACCTACCTATATGAAAAAATCCGAGCCTATCCTATAAGCGGCAGGAAAATTTAGGAGGGGAGAGGTACATAAATCAACCAATATGATTGTTTGTTTTGCATTCTGTGTAGTACTTATTACTTATAAAAATTATTGTACTAACTTTGAAATAACATTAGCATCAGGCAACATAAATAACGAGATATATATGTATGTATACTATAGAAAGTGACCGTTGAGCGAAGCGAAGCGGAACAAATTTTTGGTTTTTGGGGGTCCATTGGGGTACTAAAATTATTTTAAAGTTTGGGCGAGCGATTGCGAGGCGCTAGAAAATTTTGAATTTTTAGCCTCTGAAAACCCCCAAAATTTTTACTATCTGGCGACATTTTCGGGGGGGGGGGGCGGCCGCCCCCCCTCGCCCAACCACTATCCTTATTTTTCCTCCTGTCCGACGGTTTCGGGGAGGGGGGCGGCCGCCCCCCTGTGGCTACGTCCCTGACTGAACCCTGAACCTGTAATCACCTTTGTGCAATGCCCTCCGAAAGTTTAAAGGGAAAGGTGCCGGGCATTTCTAAAATAAGAATTTTGGGGCACGAAAGAATCTGCGAATTACAAACATACATGAGCATGCACCGGCAAGCTAAGGGGGGTGGCTACACCGGGTAAACGGCCCTTTGAGAAGCTAGGAGGGGGGTTCAGAGGGGTTCGCACCTCCCCTCGCTTTTTAGGGGGGGGGGTCGGTCGACCCGGGATAGACCAGTTTGAAATCCAGAGGGAAGTCAGAAAGAGGGGTCCGGTTTCCAAACAAAGTCACATTAAATCATTTATTAAGTTTTTTGGCACAAATATAGAATTTTATATACTAAAATACGCTATTTATGCATAAAAAAGTACAAAAATATTGCTTTTTACAACAAAACCGTGTTTGCGAAAGTAAATTTCGACCTAAATTCATACCCAAATTTTGGCTTGGAAAGGAAGGAGGGGGTCGACTTAGAATCCCTGAGGGGGACAGGGTGTCAAAATTTTAAAATTTTGGGGGGAGGGGGGCCCCCTAGATTTTTTTCAAAGGGCGGGTGCGAAATTTCGAGGCTAGGGGGGTGGACCCCTCCCTACCCCATACATTGGCACGGGGGGTTGGGCCCCCTATAGGTGTTTTTGGGGAGGGACAGAGGGGTCCACACCACACCCCTAGAGCCAAAATTTCGTCTTTTTTTCTCCTTTTCTACTCTTTTTTTTTCTTTCCCCCCTGCTTGCCCCCCCCCCGTTTTATGGCCCCTCCCCGTTTCAAAAAAGTTGCCCCCCGTGCCCCCCCCATTTTGGAATTCGCCCCCCCCCGTTTTAACCCCGGGGGGGGGGCAGTGCACAGGTCTGCCTCTCACCCATACATGGGTAAGTTGGTCCGGAGTGGGGGGGGGGTTAAAGTTAAACCATACATGGGCAAGTTGGTCCGGAGTGGGGGGGGGTTAAACCCCAAATTAGGGGGGGGGGGGGGGGTTAAAATCCGAGAAACGCAAAATACCCATATCGTTTTTTTTCTGGAGTGCATTTTACCCATATCGTTTTTCGATTTTGAAGGAAAAATAGGTAAAAAACGCTAATTTTAGGTCAAAAAGCCCTTTCTATTGCATTTTTGAGCTTTTTATTGCTTAAAACATTCATTTTGACCTCAAAACTTAAGTTTGGAGGCAGTTAGAAGTCATTTTAGACGTTTTTTTCTTCGTTTTTCCAAAATTGGGGGGGTTAACTTTTTCTCCCCCCCCCCACTTCTGAGTGGGGGGGTTAAACCCCCCTTCTCAGAATTTGGGGGGGGTTAACCCCCCCAACCCCCCCCCCGTGCCCATGTATGGGTTAAACCCCAAATTAGGGGGGGGGGGTTAAAATCCGAGAAACGCAAAATACCCATATCGTTTTTTTTTTCTGGAGTGCATTTTACCCATATCGTTTTTCGATTTTGAAGGAAAAATAAATAAAAAACGCTAATTTTAGGTCTAAAAACCATTTTAATTGCATTTTTGAGCTTTTTATTGCTTAAAACATTCATTTTGACCTCAAAAATTAAGTTTGGAGGCAGTTAGAAGTCATTTTAAAGACATTTTTTTTCTTCATTTTTCCAAAATTGGGGGGTTAACTTTTTCTCACCCCCCCCCCCCTTGTTTTTTTTCCCCCCCTTCGGGGGGCCAAAATGGGGGGGGGGGGGGGGGGTTGGCTTCTGGTGGGGGTTAACCCCCCCACTCGGTTGGAGAGGGGGGGGGAAGAAAAAGTTACCCCCCAAATTTTGGAAAAAATGAGAGAAAAAAAATGTCAAAATGACTCCTAACTGCCTCCAAACTTAAGCTTTGAGGTCAAAAGGAATGTTTTAAGCGAATAAAAGCTCAAAAATGCAATAAAAAGGGCTTTTTGACCTAAAATTAGTGTTTTTAACCCTATTTCTCCTTCAAAATCGAAAAACGATATGGGTAAAATGCAGCTCCAGAAAAAAAACGATATGGGTATTTTGCGTTTCTCGGGTTTTAACCCCCCCCCCCTAATTTGGGGTTTACTTGACCCCCCCCCCCACTCCGGTATGGGGTTAAACCCCTCTTCTCAGAATTTGGGGGGGTTAACCCCCCCCAACCCCCCCGTGCCCATGTATGCTCTCACCCCAACCCTTAGAAAAATTTACTTTGAAGTTATAAATTTCGACTTAAATTTATCAATATAAATGTAAGTCCAAAATTACTTTTCAAACACGATTTTGTAACAACAAAAAAACACATTTTGTATATTTTTTTCCAACATAATATTATTATTATAGTCCATGAAAAACAACTTTGTTGAAAACCGGAAACCTTCCGCCCTCGTTTTCACACTCCAGATTACAACTGACCAGGGACGTAGCCAGGGGGGGCGGGGGGGGGGCCGCCCCCCCTCCCCCGAAATGGTCGCCAGATAGTAAAATTTGGGGGTTTTCAGAGGCTAAAAATTCAAAATTTTCTAGCGCCTCGCTAATCGCTCGGCGCCAAACTTTAAAATAATTTTAGTACCCCAATGGACCCCCAAAAACCAAAAATTTGTTCCGCTTCGCTTCGCTCAGCGATCACTTTCTATAGTATACATACATATATATCTCGTTATTTATGTTGCCCGATGCTAATGTTATTTTAAAGTTAGTACAATAATTTTTATAAGTAATAAGTACTACACAGAAAGCAAAACAAACAATCATATTGGTTGATTTATGTACCTCTCCCCTCCTAAATTTTCCTGCCGCCTATAAGGATTGGCTCGGATTTTTTTCATATAGGTAGGTACCCTAGAAAACATGGAGCCGAGATGCTGCTCATGTGCTTTGGTTTACAATGTGGGTTTAGCCAAGGGGTCTGAAACTAACGTCTCTAAATTCCTTTTTTTTGTAAAATCCAGGCTCTGCCAATGTGTGCTTATGTAATTTTTAACTAAGAAAACATGTTTTTACCGCTAAAAACATTACATAATAGGTTATTAGGCCAAAAACAGTGTATTATACAGCTTTATCTACGTTTATCTCTGCTTTTTTAACGTTTTCAAAAATTAAGGGGGGGCTCCGCTCCCCCCCAAAATTTCGGGGGGGGGGTACAATCCGCCCCCCCCCAAAATGAAACTCTGGCTACGTCCCTGCAATTGACTGCCTCGGGAATCACCTCTAGAAGCCCAGACCTCTATGCTCAAATGCATTATTTTAATCCTTAAAAAATAGCGTAATAAGCTTTAGCTAAGAAACCTTTAACGGTAATGTTTCAAAAGACAAGCAATGACTTTTATATCAATTGTTCTGGGAAGAAAGATAAACTAATGTCAGTATAATTTATGCAGGCTGATTTTTTATCGGCTAATTGACGACTATAGGCATGCCGGGTGGTGTGGAGTTCCTTTGCGTGATGCCTGGCGGGCAATGTTAATACTAGCTGTTGTCATGAAATTTGCAGAATAAAGTGGTAAAACGTTTTGCTCTGTAAAACTCGGACGGAAACAATGTTAGCGGCAAAACGCTCCACAACGCCCATTACATGACACAGTTTACTGTGATCTGACTTCCCTCTCTGTGTACCAGCATAGAAGATGTGGCAACCACAAATAATGCATACATGCTAATATAACAATAGTAATCTTAACAGTTTTATTTTTAGATATATATTTACACAAACATTACTATATACAAAATGGTTGTCAGTCACCTCAGTGAGTTGTTATAAATATATACTTAACAAAATTGAGGGGAATGGTCCAAAGCCCAATACCCAAAGACTATAAGAATATAAGTAATTTAAAATTTAATTTATAAAACTGTATTGTCAAGAAAAGATAATAGGCAGACAAAGGCAGAGGCGTGCCCAGGACAAGGGTGGTCTGGTGGTTGTAAAATTAATAGTGCTAAAAATTCACGGTTCTGTTGTAAAATTAAAGATAAAAATAATAAAATTACCAAGACATGTAAAAAAGACTTAAAATTCTATAAGACGTCATGGAGAAAAAATTCAGAAATTTAAAGGGGTAAAGGAGGAAGCTCCGATTTTTTTACTGGACGCTCAAAATTTTGAGGCTAGGATGGTACAGACAGACTTGTGCACGGCAAAAAAAGAGAAAAGAACGGGCAAATAAATGCTAAATTCGAGTAAAAATAGATCTACAGGCACAGTCACTAATAAATCTGGAAAGTATGGCCGAACCGTGCACAGGTTCAGGGATAGCAAGCACCGATTTTTGTTTCTTTTATGTATGCAAGTCCAACATTATATTAATATTTTTTTAAATAAAAAATTTACTATTTGTTACCTGCACTTTTTTGCGTTGAATCGTACCAGTGGTTCCTGACTTTTGTGTATAAGCCATTTTTCAGCACTTTCTTTTGAATTTTATTTGTTTTAAACTGAGGTGAAATAAAGTCATTTTTATCTATAATAACTTAAAAAATGAGATAATATCTTAAATATGATTAAATGACTTGCCATCCAAACTTGGAATACACCTAAAAACATGGTTAGAAAACAATAATTTTTATGCTTTTAAATTGTATTTAAAGAAAAATTTTTTCCAACATTTAAAAAAACGTAAGGAAAGAAAAATTTTTTTCTTACGTTTTTATGAATTTTGGAAGAATTTTTTTGTTTTAAATATAAATTCAGAAACATTCCTGATTCGTTTTAAAAGCATTAAAATACCCAAAAACTGAAAACTTTGCTGCTTTGCGGGAAGTGCACATTAATTATTTATATTAGTTTTTATTCATTTTGATTTGTGATTGTACCATTTATACCAAAAAAATTTTCTTTTGAAAATAGAGTAATACTTTGTAAAACAATCTACTTTGTCTCAAGTAACTGCTAATTCATTGGATACATTCAAGAAAAGTTTTAATCTGACCTAAATAAAGGCTCTTTTTGAGCCTTTGAAGCCATTTCAGATAGCTAATCTACGTTGGAATTAAGGTTTATGTTGGAGGCAATTAAGTCGCAAATTTGATTTGATTTAAAATTCAATTTTGAAAAAAAAAGAAAAATGAAATGATGATACAGCTCTACAGCATAATTAAACTATGCATAGACTATTTACTTAATGAAATATTAGCTCTCTTATCTGATCATTAAAAGAAAAACAAGAAAATGTCATCACCAGATTAATTTAGACAAAATTGTTATTGCCAGATTAATTTAAACAAAATTGTTATCGCCAGACTAATTTAGACAAAATTGACAGAAGATTGTATAGAAATTTGGTAAAAAAGCAAAAGTAAAATGTATGTTCACAACCACCATTACCAGGGGACAATGCTTTAGCGGTTTTAGTACATATTTCAAAAAAAAAAAAAAAATTTCGCCTCCAGCTGCTGATGAAGCCCCCCAATTGAAATCCTGGCTACGCAAAAGGTTGGCGGCAATTAATTAAGGTGCTAATTTGATTTTGTTGAAATTAATAAAATAATATATAATGATGAATTAACAAAATTAATCGATATTTCTGTTATCTGATCGTAAAAAAAAGAAAGAAAAAAAGGTTAAAATTATCATAATTTAATACAGGTTTCGCATAATGCGATTGTTATATAACATTAAACGTTTTACCGTGGTGGTGGTGGAACAAAGGTTTCACGGTTGTAAATGGGGGATAAGGTCACCGCGGAAACGGTTTTAAAGTAACGGTTATTTTAAAATAAATATCAAGCATAGGTGTCCGACCAGCCTGGACTGCCCGGACCGCCCCCCCCCCTTGAGGGCCGGTCCAGGGTACCCCTCCCCCCTAGCGCCCATTTTGGCCCCCCCTCCCCCTAAAACCCCGGTCCAGGCCGACCCCCCCCTGAAGGCGGTTTTTGACCCTCCCCCTCCCCCTAACAGCTGTTACACCCCGCCCCCCTATCTACTTCTATAGATTTGTTAGCTTCTTATATAGATTTCTATAGATTTGGCTACTACCTGGTTTTATGGCTATATATTCCTACTAAATATAACAATAATTTTAGTGTTCTATACAAATTTTTATAATTTATAATAAACCTTAGGTTTTTTACAAACTGGTTGGTACGTTACATTAAAAATAAAAAAAAATAAAATTCAGATGTTTTTTTAAAAACGAACCGTTTTTTAAAAACGAACAGTCCGTTTTTTTTAAACGACCGGTCCGTTTTTTGCGCTGCCGCCGTTCGTTAAACACTTGCCCGGCAAGTTGCCGCATGCAAAATAATGAAATGAAAACAAAATGATTATTATTATGATTATTATTATTTATTATGTAACCGGAAAATAGAAGAAAGTTGGTCAAACTTTTACTGGAAGCAAAAAAAAATCAACAAAAAGGTACCTCTTATAATATGTTAACGTTTTTAACAGTTTCCAAAAGTTTTTTTGGCAGGTCCAGGCTATTCCCCCCTAAGTACCCCAGTCCAGGCTTCCCCCCCCCCCCTAAGGACCCTTCAGTCCAGGCTACCCCGGGGTCAAAATTTTTCGAAAATTTGGTCCAGGCTGACCCCCCCCCCTCCTGGGCCTACCAAATGGCAAAAAATGGGCTGACCCCGGGGTCAGACCCCCCTCTAGCCGTCAGGGGTCGGACACTTATGATATCAAGAAAACTTATATTCATAAAAATTTTAAAGCCGAATTAAGGCAAAAAAAACAAGAATATAAATCCAACGACAAGTTAGTATAATACAAAAAAGTGAAATAATAACGCAAAATAAAATACACAAAAAAAATTAATTTATAAAACATGACAGTTTATGCCGAAAAATGTCAAGTGACTTTGAGGAAACTATATCATGAGGTAATATGTTCCATAGTTTAACAACCCGGTTTGAAAAAAAGTATTTAGATAAATCTAAACGACAATAACTGCTTAGGAGTTTAAACCAGTTAGATTTGGTTTTAGTGCTATTGACTAATCTCAAAAACTTATTAGAGGGTAGTTCAGTTAGATTATTTAGCAATTTATAACAAAATATAAGGACGTTTTGGGTTCTGCGGGTTTCAAGCTTATCTAACAAACAAATACAAAAACAAATAGCAGAACATAAAGCAAACATCTGGCAACAACACA
>JASAMX010029869.1:0-17622 GCA_030248175.1 Microlaimidae sp. YZB2_3 | reverse complement strand
TTTCATTCTGGCTGTCATCACGATTTTCTAACAAAACGTCACTTGCAACAAAAAATATTCTTAGCGGTTTTGTTTTTTGTGCAATTGTCTCAAAAAATTAAATTAATAGCTTTGAAATTAGCAGAAGAATCAGCTTCCCGAGATAGTCAATATAGGTTTTAAAACAGTATAGAATTTTAAAATTAAACACTTATTGTTTTAGGAAGGACTGATAACAAATAAAGCGCCACCTCCACCTCCTCCTCCCAGAAACAAACAAGAACGTTTTGTTAGAAAATCGTGATGACAGCCAGAATGAAATGGTAATTGTCTTTTTATTAATCCAGTCAATTCTATGAGTTTGAAAAAACCAAATTCTTCAACAAGTTTATGCGCACAGTAAAAGGAGTATACTATCGAACCTAAATTGCGTGTTTTTAACGCAAAAAGTAATTTTCCACGGAAGAAATTGTCTTTATGCAATAAAATCAAATCAAAAGATATTATCTTACTATGCAGCATAAATTGACGGAGAAATGTGTAATTTTTTTAAAGAGCATTTTGGATTAAAAAATTTATGTTTGCTTAAATATTAATAAAATTAATTTCTAAACTGATCTTACATTTAAATTTCAGTTTGTTACACGAGTTATAGCAGAAAATTTGAACTTTTTAATTTTTGTTAATGAACATTTTATTATAAACAAAAAAAAACATATTATGTGTAAATCTTTTTTATACTTTACCTGAGAATTTACGCTTTCACTACTGCTTGCACTTTTAACCCAGCGATTTTGATCTTCCTCAGAGACAAGAGCGTTTGTGAACACCATTCCTCGCCTGTTTCGTTCGGTCCCAGTGAGTTGATGTTTCAACTCGGCCAGTTCTAAATCCGAGTAAGGCGATTGTGGACTAGTTGGAGTCGGCGATAAAACTTGCGAACTGCTGAAATAAGAGATTCATATTTAATTATTTTTTATATTATTTCAAAACAGAACCTCTACTCTAGACAAGATCATTTTAAGTCTTTTTGCATCTTTTACTTT
This sequence comes from Microlaimidae sp. YZB2_3, assembly GCA_030248175.1. Classification (NCBI taxonomy): domain Eukaryota; kingdom Metazoa; phylum Nematoda; class Chromadorea; order Desmodorida; family Microlaimidae; species Microlaimidae sp. YZB2_3. The sequence continues at coordinate 16,597 of JASAMX010029869.1, read as the reverse complement.
CGCAAATTTCACACCAATTCCCAGGGCTTCAACTTTTCTAAAGCATCTGTTTTTATGTCCTATATTTATTTACAGCTTGTCTTAATTTGTTTTAAACGGCTTGTCAACCAATATTTTGGCTGCTTTCAATATTTTTTTTTCGTTTTTCAATATGTAATCAATAAATTTTCCGGTTTTAACTGGTTTCTATCCTGCGTTTTTATTTGTTTTAATCCTAATCTTCTCCCGGTGATTCACACGAGAGGAAAAGTGGGGTGTATTTATAATTTGCAATGGCGCGAATTGAGTCTTAGACACTGATTAACCCTAATGATTTCTGCGTTAAGTTACCATTTCATACAACATAATAATCATCGTTTGCTGTAAAAACAGTCGATATAACTTACCGAGAAGAGCTTCTTGGAGGAGGTGGTGGCGGGGGTTTTCGTTGAGTCATGGTGGCTGGTTCTGAACTGACGGAGGTTGGCGTTCCACTCCGAGATCTATCATCCGCCGCCCCAGGAGGACTGTATTTTCGTCCAATGAAATTCGAACCGACCGACAAGCCCCGCCTATAACCGTCGTTGATTGGTGCAGGGGGTATGGGCGGAGGAGACGGATCTTTGTCTCCGTTAACGGTGGCAGACGGGTGGCTGGTAGAAGCGTGAGGACCGTTAACTTCGCTGGCAGAATGACTTGCTCTCGAATCCCCGCCTAAAAAGGAGACATCGGGTGTGGTTAACATAAGATACATAGCTTCTTAAAACTATAAAAACAAATAGCATTTTTTTTCTGTTAATTTTGAAAATATGTGCTGAGTGCTAAAAAAGACTTTAAATATAAGTGACTAACAAAAATTTATAAAATACATGCCTTCATGTTTTCCACTGGTTGACTCCTTGGTTGAAAAATATCTGGAGCTGAACTCCACTCGCTTTTCCTTGCTCGGGGAACCTTTGGCGCCGCCCACTGTCTGCAACTCCTCCAGTAAATTGTCCAGGACGCGGTGGGCTTTCTCCCCGTTTTGGTGTCCGGGTGAGGTTGGGGACGTTATTTTCTTTTCTTCGCCAATTCCATGGAGTTTTTGCGGCCGTTCCGGTCCAGAAACGAAGGAGTCCTTGGATTCCACAGTAGGCGATTGATAGCCGGCGGGCGGGGGTGGGATGGGCGGACCGCCGATCACAATCGGGGGTTTCTGAGGCGGGGGCGGCGGCACCTTGTTCTAAATTAACAAAAAAATCATTTTTTCAGGCAAATTATTTAATTTAGCCTGAAAAAATAAACTTTACCGCAACTGAAATTTATAGAAAATCAAATAAAAAACAACTTAACACAAAGAAAATAAATTAGTTGTAACATTTGTTGTTTTTATTCATCAGCCTCTAATTTTAAATAATGTAAAATATTTAAAATGATTCAGAAAAAAATCGCTCTTTTTTTAAACGCCCTTGTAACAAATCTTCTTGCTTTTTTGATTTTATATTTTAGAAAACTTTTTTTCTTGGAGAAAATTCACCAAAAAATAACAGTTGGTTGTGAATATACTTATTTAATTTTTAAACCGGTGCTATTTAAGTTTAAACTATACACCAAAAGCGCACACCAAATGAGAATGTTTTGACCAGATGTTTTTTCAAATTATACTGTTACGTTCGATTATGCAAATAACTTTTAATTAAAAATCTAATACCGTAACTCTTGTAAATCTTGAATAATCGTGGTTTTCTACTTCCACAGTAAAAAACACTTAAACAATAAAAAATTATAAAATTACCGAATTTTGGAATTGTGGCTGTGAGCCAGGTGGGGATTGAGGTGAATTAGGATCTTGGACGAGTGCCAACTTTTTCATGGTAATCATGGTATTGGTGAGTCTTTTACATCGGCGCAAAGTGGCGTCAATTCTTTCTGGTTCTTCTTTTAAAAATCTGAAATCAATATGAATGAACTTAATAAATAACGCTAATGCATCAGAATCTTTAGCTTTATTTTTTCGGCGCTTTTCATTCATTAAAATTTTGGATATAGCGTTAAAATTTAGACATTATTCTTAGCAATATTTATAATTACATGTATGTTTTAAAGAAAATTTTTGAGCTCTCGTAATTCTTACGTAAACTTTTGGTTTAAAGTATTAATATCTAAAAATCATTTTTATCAAATATTAGAGATAAACTATTACTTTTCTTGTCGAACTACTTTCTCCATTTCAGCACTCATAACGTGCTTTAATCGACCCTGGAGAGCGGGGAATCTAGCTAAAAACAAATTTTGAATGTATCACAATTTAAGTATAATGGAATTAAAACATTAAATGTGTTTAAAACATGTTTAAATGTGTTTAAAACATTAAAAGTTAAAATTTAATGTTTTTTAAATAAAAAATTGCAATAGATTTTAAAATACAAATAACATTTTTAATAAAATGTTTGAACTAAAAATTATAACGGCGTTTTTATAATGGCAATACTTTGAGCATAGTTTATTTAAATGACAATCTTTTTATAATGGCATATTCTTCATTTTAAATCATGCGATTTTTGTGGAGAGTACCTTCTGCCTTTATAATCGCATAACTTAATTTTATCCTGAATTGAAATGATTTTATTTATTTTCGTAAAATAAATTAAACCATTTTAATTAATGAAAAATATGTCATTATAATTGTTTTAATGAAACTTCAAGTGACCTCTTCTAGAATAACACCATTATAATGGCATACATCGGAGTCACTTTTCATAAAGGAATTGCACATTTTTTAGGTATAATATTTTTGCTATAAGTGCGTATCACGTAATACAAAATTTAAAGCTGGTTGATACTTATGACAAAAGTCCTTTGTACAATGTCCAAAGGACAAAAGTCCTTTGGACTTTGTCCAAAGGACAAATACAGCGTAAAAACGTCCTTAAAGGACAAAATTCATAAAGAACAACGTGTTCATACTTTTTGTCCGTTGGACTTTTCCCTTTGGATTTTGTCCTTTGGACTTTGTCCAAAAGACAAATTCTAAGTAGCATTCATACTTCGTCCAAAGGAAAAAGTCCAAAGGACGTTTTGGCTTTTCCAAAGGACGTTTTGGCTTTTCCAAAGGACGTTTTGGCTTTTCTAAAATTGTCCTTTGGACTTTGTCCAATGGACTTTTTGTCACAAGTATGAGCCAGCCTTTACACTTAATCTTGTGTTTTTTATACACAAAAAATCATTGTGTTCTTAAGAAAGATTTTTTGTACTTTTCAAGGCGGCTGCGGATCTTCCGATGTCGGTGAGTTGATGTGTGAAATTCTCCACTTCAGACATCCGCAGCTTCCGTTCACCAGTCACAACGCGCTGACGCAATTGCTCAACGTGTCTTTCTAGATCACTAAAACAATTCACTTTTAATACTCTTGTAATATAATAAAAGAATTAGAATAATATAATTTTGGTAATAACTGCATTCTTATATAATAAGAAATTAAAAAATTGAACCAAAAATGAATGAATATGTATTCATGTGTCAAGCAGTGTTTATTGTAAAATACGATATAACACGGATTCGCGATTCTTTTTGGTTTTTTTTTGAAGCCAATGATTTTTTTTTCTAAGCGTAGTTCTAAATATCCAACGCTTGTCTTCATTCCAATGAATAGTGACTCATCAGAAAAATATTTTTATTCGCACAGAAGTTAAACGAAAAATATATAACATAGTATATTTTTGGTTAAACCACTTATTTTTGAATACAACCTTGTGTGGAATTTGGAACGATATTTACTCTAATTTATAGGGCTGGATGTTGCTCCAGATTAATTACTGTGCTAGATGCTGGATATAATTTACATGTTAAATTAAAAGATGAGAGGATTAATAACGATGATATTTTATAGGATGACTATCCAATATTATTGAATTATTGGGAATTGTAGATGTAACTATAATATCTAAGAGCCTTATTAGTTTTACCTCAGATCTTGTTCCACATATCTTAGCTCAGCTTTATGTCTTTCTTCTTTCTCTTATACAGAATGTCTTTCAGAGGACAAGTTATCAGTAGAAAAACTCTAAATAAAAGCTTGACAACTGCAAAACGATGATATTACTATCAAGGTTCCGAAACAGTAATTATTTTTAGAAAATTAGAAAACTTGAAGCCAAAAAACTAGAAGCTAAACTTTAACAAATGCAAAAACAAAACAAATGCCAATCTTGGAGCATTAAAATGAAACCTTTGAAATCAATTGCTTTGTAACGTGGTCACTTATAGTCCATTACTTTTATCTAACTTTTTAGATTTTTTTGGTGCACCAGTTTTTGTGCATTTTTTTTTAATGTTGAATTTTGGTCAAAAAAATCTTTTATGTCAGTCTTATATTTATGGCCTTTTTAAACTCTAAATATTTATATTATCAAACGACCGGTTGATTAAAATAATTTTATTTGAATTTATCCAATGAATCAAAATGAATGAAACATTTGTATTCTACAAAATTTTTTGTAATCCAGGGTAAATAGAAATGACAAAAAAAATTTAAACACGCATATCTTTAATCCATTATGTATCACAAAACAACACTATGTATTTTTTCATACAAAACATACACTACATATATGCAAAGCTTCAATTGTAAATTTTTGTGTGGGGTTTAGGGAATATCCTGGTTATTTGGGAAAAAAATTTAAAATCCAAGTAGAAAGATAAATCAAAAAAATTTTTTTTGCAAGAAACCAGGAAAAAATGCTGCAGCGAGAAAGCTAATAGTCTGATGGGAAGTTTAATTATATTTGCGAACGGTAACCCAGCAGCACCGCTATACAATAAAATAGATGAAAAACACCAAACTTTTCAAAATAAGTTATTGCAAAATACGTTAGCAAAACAAAAGTAAACAATAAATTTAACAATTTAACAACAAAACTTAACAATAAATTATTTTTTCTTGTAAACAACCTATTGAATTTCAACTATATTATATTATCAGTTTATTCGTCTTATAAGTATTGTTAAACAAAAAGAACAACTTTAAAAATACAAATATACTAAGGATGTAATATATTTACTAAAGGTGTGACAAAGTATTTTTTAAATAACGAATTTAAAATTTTAGTATTAATAAGACTTTAATATATGTATATATTTATTTAAAGAATTAGCTATTTGACTACCTACTTAACTACTTACTACTTACCTACCTAGCTCAAAAATTTTAAGTAGTTAACTACCTACTTGCTACCTACTTGCTACCTACTTGTAATTTTATTTAATTACTTAACTACCTACTTACAATTTTGAAAGTAGTTAACTACAGTGTACAGTGTACTTAACTACCTACTTTAATTTTTGGATAACTATCACAACGCTAGTTTGGAGAGTACCATTTTGAGTTTTCATTTTTTTTGGGAAGGATTTTTTTAATTGTGTAATATACTTTAGTTTAGTAAAATTTTTGTATAAAAAATTTTGAGTTTTAAAATTTAATTTTAATAACCGTAGCTATTTAAGCTGTCCCTGGAGTTTTCTGGGATGCCTTATTATGGTAGCTTAATGCTACACCTGGATGTTTAGTGTTTAGTGTTTAGCAATCCAGGATGTTTAGTGTTTAATTATATTGCTTCTTATTACACAATCATTATTATTTCTTATTTTTTAATTATTGTAATTTTTTGTCAAAACCATAACTAATTTTTGAGCAAAACTTAACCTTAAATATACTTAAAATAGTAATCTAAAATTTATAAAAAATTTAAAAATTAAAAAAAAAACATTAACAAATCAACAATAATAAAACACAATATAGTAATTAACTTAAAATAATATAATCAAAATTTTAAAATAAACCAAATTTATCATTTTCATGACTAAAAAAACCCCAAAAATGTTAAATTTAGCTTGTAATATATCATAATCCAAAAGTTGCCAAACAATTCTACACTCAATGGTATAATTGCACGTGTGTCTGGTGTTTACAACGGATTATGGGGTCATAAATGCTCTTTTACCTGTCAAAGTTACTATATAAAGTGGCGAAAAATCACAACAATTTATTTTATTTATTGTAATTCTCCTCTGTTATAATGTTTTATGTTTATGTTTTTTTTTATTTTTTGCATGTTTTGTTGGGAATTTGCTTGTTGGTTTATATATACATTATATGTGTGTGTGTGTGTGTTTTTAGGCTTGACTTTAAGTGGATTCTAATGTGCAGCAGTGTGGACTTTTTGTTCGCTTAAGTGTTATTTTGAAATCACTGGCAAGCATTGAGTTCACATTTGTTTGTACTATTTGAAATAGTGGTTATGTATAAGTTAATAATAATATTTTTTAGCTTCAACTTATTCAGCTTGAAATCACAGGCTGTTCATATAAGCTGTTATAGCGCGTTTTATGGTCGCCTTATAAAGTTTATGTGGCAGTTCTGGTGATTACTTCATTGTGGGATCTTAATAACTTGCTGATGTGGATATAAAAGATAGAGCACAGTATATAATTAAGTGCCTGCTTTTTATATTCCGTCTAGAAAGTTTACTATAAAAAAATGGAACAACATCTGGCTATATAGCTTCAACAAAAAATTTTTTATCCTGGTGCAGCAGCTGAAGTGGTTCTTTTTTTACAATGTCCACATAGGATTTAGTCGCGCGGGACATATCGCAAATATTCTTGGAAATATTTTCTAATAAATTTTTACAGAGTTCGTGTCCGATTGTAGCTGGGACTCATGCTGAGCCGTTTGGGCGATTTCAAATTTTAGTTCACTATTTAGTTCTGTGAGATTTTCGCTATTAAAACTCATTTCAGAAGCGTTGGAGAACCGCTGTGGAGAAAGCCTTCATGCAGGTTGAAAACAACGCGTTTGTCACATTAAAAACGTAGCTAAAATTGAGGACCGAGAATTCTAACAAAGCTTTAGTAGAGTTACTCGGCTTAAAATTAGCTAGTTCAATACATTTAAAATCATAAAATAGATTATAATTAATGCATTTAATGTATTGAAAGTTGTTATATGTTTTGTTTGAAACATGATATATGTATACTAAAAAGGCAGAAATTATTTAAATTTATAATGATATTACATCATATGTAGGGGGGAAAATTGAGAAACAGCGAGCGACTAAAGGTAAATCCAACATGGCTGCAACATTTGTACCTTAGATTAAAAAATGCCCCCATTAAATAACCACTCATATCACAAGAATCTGACGTCACTTCATCAAACAAATGCTCCATATTAAATTAAATCTAATTGGCCGGTTAAGTGACGTCAGATTCTCGTTATTTGAATGATTACTTTATGGGGGGCATTTTTTAATCCAACAAACAACGGTTGCAGCCACGTTGGGTTTATCTTTAGTGCCTTTTACGGTTTAAAATATTTCATATATTTATTGGTTCAAAATTTCGACCCCTTCCTTTCAAAATTTCTTAAATACTTTTTAATATTGCAAAAGCAAAAGCAGTTTTTGGAGATTTTTAGTTTTTTGCCGCTTCGTAGGTACGGCGCTGCTAACGCGCTTGGTTTCCAGTTTTTTAATGTTGCAATTACAGAAAGTGCTTAATTTAAAAGTTTGGAATGGACTATTTAAAATTAAGTTTTAAGTTTTGAATAATTTTACAACCATAACATTAAAAAAACCTATGCCGGTTTAAAATTAGTTTTAAAGCACAAATTTCAACTTTATTGTTACTAATTCAAAATCATTGTTCACGAAAATACTATTTAAGTAATGATTTCTAACTATTGTGACGTTTAATTAAAAAACCAAAATTTATTTAGCATATTAAACTGATATACTAAAGCACTTCAATGTAGTGTATAATATCTTTGTGCAGCAATTTTTATGAAGTATAGGTTTAAAATTAAGAAACTAAAAAAACTAAATTTTTTTCTTTCTTCTTTGCACCCTCTCTTGTACAGTAAAAGACGCTTATTCAGAACTAGTCTATGAGAGAGCAAATATTAAACAAGCGCAGCTTACCTGTTGCTCGACCGCTTCTGATGTTTTTTTACTGTTTTGATTTAACACCTGAGGTTCTTCCCCATTGGTTGCATTCTCCGTGTTGATCTAATATGTAAGTAATGAATATGAATCTTATATTTCAACAATAAGTTTAAAAGAATGCACGGCAGTAGCTACTAGTTATAAATAAGGTATTAAATAATGACAAAGAAATGGGAAATTTTAATGGCTGAAAATCACTAATATATATGTGAAAAAGTACGAAATTGAATAGAAATAAAACTACGCCGAATATTAAAATGTGAAATTTGACTAAAGAAATTTTTGCAGTTGGAAATTACTAGTCAACTATATTCATGAAATCATATTATAAAATTATAACATGACGAAAAATTATATTTGAAAGTAATTTAATTATGCTTACCTTACATGTGCAACATATTACCTAATAGTGTAACTAATATATTTATATGAATAACTCATTAAAACGTTTTTTCATAACTGCTATAATAACCCTTATATTAAGCAATCATTGGTACTTTACCATATTTTATAAATACTCGAAACTAATAAAAAGTAAAGCAAATATGCAAAATTTATTTACAAATTTGAAGAATTTGTTGGAAATTCTTAATCCACTATATATATATAAAATCCTTATAAGATAATAATAATGGTGAAAAAACTATAATAATCATTTTCAGCCAATTAATTATAAACAGTATGTAATATAAAAATGGTTGGAGTTTGATATGGAATGGAGTTAGATAGAATTTAGCTTATTAATATAAAACAATATGATTAATTCTTCTTTAGTGTTTTATTCTAACATTTATTGAAATTATTGGGTATTGGGCCATTACACTCAGTTTTGTTAAGTATTTATAAAAAGCCACTAAGGTGACAACCACTTTGTGTTTAGTAAGGTTAAAATAAAGATACTGCTAAAAAGTAATCTCATGTTATATTTTTTTATATTGCAAAACAAAATATCGTTATTTTACATTTTAATATAATTGTGGTCAAAGAAACTCAGCAGTAAATTTTGGCTTTTATTTGTCACTTCTAGAAGGATTCCAGGTTTAATTTTAGTTTAATACACAAATCCGCTATTTTTTTCCAAATAGATGTGTTTTTTTTTATAATTCAAGTTTGCACAATCATTTTATTTGGATGATCATATTTTAAATCAGCCAAGTTTTTTATTCCACACAAAAAAAATTTGAAAACGAGGGTTGCATTCTGTACTATTATAATTTTTCGAAAAAGGGGTTGTTTGTACTCCACTCCCCATTTCAAAATATAATAAAAACAAAATAGAGAATTGTGCTAAAACAAAATGTGTTTGTGAGTGTGTCTGCGTTAGTGTTGCAAAAAGGGCATTCTTTAAGAACAACCTATTTGTGGTCACCGGAAAGATGTATTGTGTTCAAGTAAATTATCGTCATAAAACTCACAAATAACCTTTATCATGAACTTTAGACCTTAGTTTCCCTAAGCAACCTATGCAAAACCTTAAAATCAAGCTAAATTTAATGTTTTGTCTGATTTTCAGGTTTTGCTTAGGTTGCTTAGGAAAACTGGAAAACTAAGGTCTATAGTCCACGATTCAGGTTGCTAATGAGTTTTATCATGATAATTTTTTTTAATTTACCAGTTTTTTAAAGATTTATTAAAAAACTATTCTAATTTAATAGGTTGTTCTTTAAAAAATAGCCTTTTTAAACTAGGGCTTAAAAAATACTTCAATTAGTATTCGAATGCCAAAAAAATACCAATTTTTGGGGGTCAGTATTTATTTAATTGATTGAATACCATATTTGGAAGGTCAGTATTTATTGGTATTGGATTCAATTGATTTTGAGATAATCGAATACTTCGTGGTACTCAAATACCAGAATAGGAACCGATTTTATTTGAATACCGAAAAAATAATTCGTTAGTATTGGAATGCCAAAAAATAAGTCATTGGTATTTGAATGCCGAAATAGTAAATGAATACCAATAAAATGCTAATTAAATACTTTTCCTGCGTGGGCATAAAAACCGGTTTTCTCAATAAACAAGACAGGGCGGAACACACAATAACGTGCAAGCAGTGTACCTCTGGTTACTCAATTAGATTTCTCAGTGTAAACAAAAGTGTTCTGGGCAGGGTTTCCAGGTCAGGGGAAATTTCCCTGGTTTCAAGGGAATTTTTTGCCAGTTGGGGGAGAAAATTTCGACTTGGGGGTTGGGGGAAAAACTTGGGGGAATTTGTCAAAGCTTGGGGCGATTTTCAGGGGATTTTTTATATTATTATGGTTGTAAATTTTGTGTAAAATTATCAGTTCTGCTGTGTTGTTTGTCTTTTTTACTAAAATTTTTATATTTATTGATTTTAAACTTTTCCAATGTTGTATTCACTATTCCATTAATCAGTAATTTGTGAAGAATGGTCCCTATGATATTGTTTTTCTTAATATTTTTCAATTTTATTAGAATTAATAATAATTCTTAAAACAATATTTTAATTTGTTCCTTTTAATTTTAAAAAAATTTGAAGTATTTTTTTGGTATTTTTTAGTAAAAAAAGGCAATTATTCAATTAATAGTTATTGGTATTTAATTAATTAGAAAATTTTGGGCAGTATTTATTGGTATTGGATTCAATTAGATTTTTAACGCAAGTATTTTATTGGTATTTAAATAAACTGCCCAAACCGGTATTTTTAAAGCCCTATTTTAAACTAATGTACGTGAGGGATTGCTCAATGAGTATAACAATTTAAATTTTAATTTATATATTCGAACAAAAGCGGCTACTTTTTACTTTAATTTGATATCTTTATCGTTAAAATTGATGAAGTATTGTCAAGATATTGCGTTTTTCGTACAAAAAGCCTTCGATTTTTTCGTTAAAAACACGAAGTGAAGGAAAGAAAGGTTGGGCAAATTTCACAAAATCACTGCCGTCGTTTGGTGTTTTTAACGAAAAAATTACATGTTTTTTGTACAGGAAACGCAATATTTCGACAAATATGGCACCAATCTTAACGATTAAGGTATCAAATTAAAGTAGAAAGTAGCAGCTTTTTTCGAATATATAAATTAAAACTTAAATCGTTATGCCCATTGAGCAATCTTTTCCGTACAGATTCTCGAAAAACGCCATTTTTCGGGGGTCATAACTCCTGAACCACTGGAGATATTTTGTTGAAAAAATGTTTGTGAGCTATTGGGGGCAGGAATAATGTTTTTACAGAAAATTATCAAAATCGAAAACAAAAAGTTTTACTCCGCACCGCACCTTTAAACTAATAAAAGTAACGGATTTTGGATTACTTTTATTTTTACATTATATTTCGATCTTAAATCACACATTTATTTTTCGACAGTTTTTCATCATTTACAAAACAATTTTCACAAAACCGCTATGCAATATTCGAAATTTTTTTGGTCACACTTATGTTTTACTAAATGCGATGAAGAATATAATCCAAGAGAATGTCGGTACGGTTCCCAAACGCTTCCCAAAATTCAATTTAAACGATTCTAAAGTGAAATACATACACTAATAAAACATTTTTGTACATTATATCGGACACGTAGACTTCGTTTTTGTGGTTATTTTGAAATTTAAACTTATCGAAAAGAGTTATAAACCAATTTATACTTAAAAAATGACCTTTTTAGGCATATGCAATTTATGATGTTAATAAAAAAATTTGTAAACAAACAAATTTAATTAAAAACTATGTTTTAACAATGGTAAAAGTCTAAAAAACTCAAAAAATGTAGAAAAAACTAAAAATTTAAAAGTGACATGGATCACCAAAAACATGGACAACAAAATTTGCTTGACTTTAAACGCATATTTAAACTCAATTTTTTCCGATTTTTTGTTCCTAAGCCTAAGAAAACCCTAAAAAACAAAAAAATAAAATGTATTGATGTTTATTAAAATACGTTGTTTTCCATGAATGCGAATTTTTTCAGAACTAAACTTTGGTGGGTATTTAAGCTGTTGTTATAAAAAATTGGTGGCTACCATCAAAAAAAAAAAAGTATTTTTATAACTGCCAGACACTTGGTAATACAAAAATAATATTAGTTTAATTATCTTTAATAACATAAATTATACATTCCAAAAAAGGTCATTTTTTGGTCATAAATAGGACCATAACTCTTAATGAAAAACTCAAATCTCCAAAAAAACGACAAAAATCAAGTCTACGGGTCTGATTTCGGGTATAAAGATGTTTTATAAGTGTATTTTACTTTCGGGCTGGTCAAATCGAATTTTGGGACGCGTATGGGAATTCTACCTAGAATGTCTTACTGAATATTAAATATTTTTTTTACCAAAGTTTTGACAAAAAAGCACCTGTTTTTTTACGCTGAAATGTCTTAGGTATTTTTGTTACGAATAAGCAACAATAATCAATGTTAATAGCTTAAAACCAGTTTACGACCGATTTATTCAAGAATTCGTAAGTACAGTTATTTCTAGCTGTGGAAAAAAATTTTTTGGCAAAAAATGTCCTAAAATATAAAATAATACGATAGATATCTTACTTTTATTCGTGGTGTTTTATTTTTGAACGGCATTAAAACTTTTTTGTAGATATAAAAATGTTCCAGCAAAAGCAACAGGATGTTCTATATTTTCTAAACAAAGGCTATAAATAACTAAACTTCCCGCCCAAATGAATATACCAGACGAATAAAAAAACAAAAAAATATAAATGATTGAGTTTAAAATATCTACCTATTTATATATAAATTTAAAAAAAAATTATTTATTTAAGAATACATAAAACTTAATTGACAAAAGAAGAAGAATAAGAAATGGAGAACAAATTATTCGTAATATTTCTGGATTGTAACGATGTGCATTGCATACGTAACGAATGCAATGCATATTTTTAATTAAAAACTTATGAATTATATAATATGAGGTTTTATATAAAAATAATGCATAAATTTACATGACTTTAATATTTTTTGAAATTATTTATGATGGGCAAGTGTTTCAAAATATGCATGTATGCAAATTACATTGTTTACATTTTTAACAACCACTATTTTTGAATATTACGTAGATCAATAAAAAACAAATTGGTGACATTTCGCTTCCGCCACTTCGCTCCTAACTGGTAAATTTTTCTGAACGTTTATTTTTGAAATTTTATTTGCGAACTTTATTAATGCGTCCACTAGTCCATGGCCAATTCGGCTTCTGGCTCATTTTGCCCCAAATCTAATTCGTTTTGACCAAAAATTGCGTAAACCAAAAATCAAACGAAATTTTATCATAATAAATTTAAAATCTAATAGTGTTTTCTTAGTTCTTAAACACGGAAATATTAATTTCTCCTAAGCCTAAACGAAACCTAAAAACCAAAAAAACTTCATGATGATAATTTTTAATGGTATTTTTTTAAGAATGTTCTTTTCACTTAAGATCTTGTACTCGTATTTTGGCTATCAAAAATCTAAAAAAGTTTATAAGGACTTTATACCTTTTATGGACAGTAATTTCCGCGAGATAGTAAAAATATATGCCGGTGTCGCATGATATTTAGGCTCCCCTATTTATCGCCGGGTGTCGCATGATATTTTCGCCCCCTATTTATCGCCGTCCGGCGATTTCCTCATAGCGCGATGCCATGATCTTTTCGCCCCCAGGCGATTCCATCATAGATTTGAGCCATGATATTTTCGCCCCTCCCCCCTGTAATTTTCACTTTAATATCGAGCGTTTCTTAATTTTATAGTGTTTTTTTTTTGTAGCAAAGTTCTTTTTTTGCATTTAAATGTATTTTTTGTATAATTTTTTACAAAATAATTTACTTTTTTGTGTAAACCAATGTTAAAAATGTCTACACCATTATTTCATGTTTTTTTTCAAAACAATTTTGGAATCTTTTAGAATGGAAATTATCAAAGACGCACTGCATTATAGTTTTGTCATAAAGTGTGAAAAGATTACAAAATAAATAAGGCTATTATTTTATTTTTGAAAGCACTACATTTTATTTCGTGTTTTTTTAATAACTTTTGTTGGGCGACTCAGTCACGTGCGTTGAATCGTTAATCAGGTTTAATTTAGCTTTATTTTAGTTTTAACAAAAATTAATAACATAAAAATAAAAGGAAAATATGGGACTTAATATAGTGATGTTTTTTCGAGCTCTGAGCTCCGTAGAACAGCTACTTTTTGGAATTCCAGATCTTTTAAAACGATAAAAAATAGTCTTAGAAATGCAAATAGAATAACTAAAAAATATTTCAATCTTAAATAAGCCGAAGCAAAGCTTCTGTTTTTGAGGACTCGGATCATCCTCTCAATAGTGATGTTTCTTGGAGCTCCGCTTTCAGGAGCTCCGGAGCAACCTCGGACTCCGGACTAGGGATGCATTGAGCTGCTCACAAAAACTCAATACCAATTGGTTTCATGGTCTGATAGTCTGATGAAATGACATTTGAAAAAATCATACTCACAGCAATCTTTGACAAGCGCGAAATCGTCAATTTTTCAAATTTATAGTTGTTTCTTAAACATACAAATATAGCCTTCTAATTGAAAAAGTGGCGATTTCACGCATGTCGAAATTGCTGTGAGTATGATTTTTTCATTTGTCATTTCATCAAACTAAAAAAATGCAACAGTGCTGTGTGATATCAATCTATAAACAAATCATTATCATATGGTAGACATTTTTATTCAGTGAGCAGCTGGCCAAACCAAATGCAAATTTTCTATAGTCCACATAATGTCATCTCAGACTAAATGTAAACCCAACGTGGCTGCAACAGTTGTTCGTTGGACTGAAAAATGCCCCCATTAAGTAACCACTCAAATCACGAAAATCTGACGTCACTCGTATCAGCCAATCAGAATTCAGAAAATGAAAGATTTAAAGTAGAAATTAACTTCAGATGGTATTTTAGGAATAATTCTTATTTTGTGACATAAAAAAAAGAACATAGTTGTTTAATGAACACGTAAACACACTGTTGCAACTACGTTTGGTTTGCCTTAAGTCCACATCTTTTCTGTCTAAACATACCCCCGGGGAAAAATCGCCCCTTTTTCCTGCTCTATTCATAGAGCATTTTTCAAAGCTAGTTAAACTAAAACTAGGGATGCATTGAGCTGCTCACAAATGCTCAATACCAATTGGCACTCACATATATTTAATTGTGAGTACTAAGCTCAAGCTCGGTACCACACCAACTATAATTAGAGAATCTGGATAAAATTTGTAATTTATGTTCAACATTTTTTTCTTCTAATTTTTTTTATTCCAAAAAAATAATTGCAATCATCGGTGGCGCGGGAGCGCCCACTGCAATTTAGCCCCACGGCACCGCGACAACCATAACTAGAGCACCTGGTAAATTTCGTAATTCATGTTTATCATTTTTTTGTTCTTCCTATTATTTATTTTTTAAAAAAATATAATTCCAATCATCGGTGGTGCGGGGGTGCCACACTGCAATTTAACCCACGGCACCGCGCCAACTATACTTAGAGAACGTGAGTAGCTTTTGTAATTCATGTTCATCATATTATTATTATTATTATTTTTACTTTAAAAAATATAATTGCAATCATTGGCGCACGGCATCGCGCCAACTATGTTTAGAGAACGTAGGTAAACTTTGTTTTTAACTTTATTTTAACACCCTCATCTATTTTGATTTTAATGAATTATTTATCGAAATATTAGTGTTTTCCTGGAAAAATAAAAGATTGTTACCCATTGTTTGTAAAATATGAAAATCGAAAAAAAATTTAACAAATATGACAGGTATTTTATAAAATTATATTTTTTTTGTTTGTTTTTTCGTTCAAAACTCTGTCGAAACAAATCATTTTAAAATAGTAAAATTCACACTTTTTTTATTTAAATAAAAATTTTCATAAGATAACTTAAATTCAGCATTTGTTCTCTTGCCAAAAATTTTTCCAAGGGTTTTAAGGTAAAATCGCAAGTTTTTTTCACTACAACACTAATATCTCGACAAAGACTGTAAAAATTTTCTTTCAAAGTTTAAAAATGAACATTTAAATACTTTGGTTTTTCTATAAATTTTTGCACTAAAATTCCCTAAGTAAAAGAAAATGCCCTATTTTTGGCCTTTTAAATATTTCGACGAAAAAGTATTACAAGACTTTGAAAGCACAAGGTTATATTTTTACAAAAAATCTAAAAGTGTCAAAAAGAATTACAACAATGAGTGGAAATTAAACTCAAAGGCACTGTAGAAGCGACAGAGCGGTTGCGACAGCCGCCGCGCAGGATAATTATAAAAAAAAAAACAATAACGGAAATATCCATTGTATTTTGAAATAATTTTATTACGCGGCCTAAAGTCGGTAAAAAATACAGCTAGAATAAACATCCAATGTTTTGAATTTCGTTTTAATTTAAAAGTAGTGAATTGAGTCAGTTCATTTTTAATTTACATAAGATGGGCCAAAATCTTATACAAAATCTCTAATATTTTTTATATGATTATACTATAACAAAAACATAGGTAAAAAACATATATTATGACAGAAAGTAATTTTTTTATGATTTATTAATATGTTTTTGCACAATAAATGACGTTTTCAGATATAAATTGGTGTGTTTTTATTTTTATTTTAACCATTTCAAGTATTTGGAAATGGATTTGAAATGAACTG
>JASAMX010029868.1:0-31697 GCA_030248175.1 Microlaimidae sp. YZB2_3 | reverse complement strand
TCAACAATACTGACCTCTCAATCACCAACCTATACATTCCACCGTCCAGCTCCTGCACCACTAATTACCAGCCAAATATAGCCAATCTTCTAAACAATCAGGATAGTATCATTCTTGGAGATATCAATGCACACCATGAACTCTGGCACTCAAGCCTCACAGACGCCAGAGGCGACTACATTGCAAACATCATCAACAACTCTAACATGGCATCTCTAAACACAAACACACCAACACGCATCCCTTCAAATGGGAATCCAACATCGCCAGATATCTCCCTCATCTCAGACTCACTCCTTACCTCCTCGGACTGGAAAACGGTTACCACATTGAGCTCCGATCACCTCCCAATCATCGTCAGCCTTCAAACCAATCAGACAATAGCACCTAAAACCAGGAAAACTTTCACCAACCTCAATAAAGCCAATTGGACCAACTACAAAAACGAAATAGAAACTAAATTACTTAATATCCCAGCTCCCACAGAAGTCAAAAAAGATGAAAAAACGTTTAGAAATATATTAATCAAAGCTTCCTCACACAACATACCAGCCGGTCGTCACAACAATTTTCAAGCCAACCTTACTCCAGAAACCATAAAACTTATCAATGAAAGAGACAATCTACGCAAAACTAACCCACTTTCACACCAAATACAAGAGCTCAACCAAAAAATCCACATCCAAATCCGCACCAACGCTGCCAAAAAATGGCATTCATATCTGGACACTTTCAGCCATAAAACCAACTCCTCTAAACTTTGGAAAACCATAAAATCACTGGATAACAAACAGCCACCCATCCCAAATTGCGCAATAAACTTCAATGGAAACTTAATCAACGACCCTCAATTACTAGCAAACAACTTCAACAAACAATTTACTCCAAACAAACCTTTCAAAACACCTAAAGAAAATCGAAAATTAATCAGAAGCATTAAAAAAATCAAACAAGAACCTAAAACTATCACAACCATAGAAGTAGAAAATGCCATAAAATCATCTAACAACTCCAAAGCTTTTGGTCCTGACAACCTAACCATTTTCCACCTTAAAAACCTTGGTCCTCTTGGCATTCAATATCTAACTGATCTGTTCAACCTATCACTAAAAACAAATAGCATACCTACAATCTGGAAAACTGCAACCATAATACCACTTGGCAAACCCGGAAAGGATCTCCTCATCTCTACTTCTTACAGACCAATCTCACTTCTCTGCCCAGCAATAAAAGTTTTTGAAAAAATAATCCAACCGATCCTTCTCCAACATCTACAACACCATCCAGATCAGCACGGTTTCAAACCCAAACACTCAACAGCTACTGCTCTCCTTCAACTTACCAACGAAATAGCAACCGGTTTCAACCAAAAAGCTCCACCCAAACGAACAATAGTAGCAGCCTTGGACCTTACCAAGGCCTTTGACACCATCAGCATAGAAATTTTAATCAACAAGATAGCAAACAGCACACTCCCAGCCTATCTAATCAGATGGCTAAGTGGTTATCTCAGAGGCAGAATCAACAAAACTTCATTCAGAGACTCAATCTCCAAACCCAGGATAGTACAAACAGGCGTGCCTCAGGGCTCAGTCATTTCACCAACCCTCTTCAACTTCTACATATCGGACATACCTCCCCCACCTGCCGGCGTCAAAATCGTCTCCTATGCGCCCCCACCAAACACCTCCACTTCAAGAAACAACACACTCCCCAAACCCCGGGGGGGGGGGGGGGGAGAATTGGGGGGGTATGATTTTGTGTTGTTGGGTGGGGGGGGGGGGGTGGGGGGGGGGGGTGGGGTCAATGTAGAAGTTGAAGAGGGTTGGTGAGGAGCCTGAGGCACGCCTGTTTGTACTATCCTGGGTTTGGAGATTGAGTCTCTGAATGAAGTTTTGTTGATTCTGCCTCTGAGATAACCACTTAGCCATCTGATTAGATAGGCTGGGAGTGTGCTGTTTGCTATCTTGTTGATTAAAATTTCTATGCTGATGGTGTCAAAGGCCTTGGTAAGGTCCAAGGCTGCTACTATTGTTTGTTTGGGTGGAGCTTTTTGGTTGAAACCGGTTGCTATTTCGTTGGTAAGTTGAAGGAGAGCAGTAGCTGTTGAGGGGGGGGGGGGGGGGGGGGGGGGGGGGGGGGGGGGGGGGGGGGTAGTGTTTGGATTTGAAACCGTGCTGATCTGGATGGTGTTGTAGATGTTGGAGAAGGATTGGTTGGATTATTTTTTCAAAAACTTTTATTGCTGGGCAGAGAAGTGAGATTGGTCTGTAAGAATTAGAGATGAGGAGATCCTTTCCGGGTTTGCCAAGTGGTATTATGGTTGCAGTTTTCCAGATTGTAGGTATGCTATTTGTTTTTAGTGATAGGTTGAACAGATCAGTTAGATATTGAATGCCAAGAGGACCAAGGTTTTTAAGGTGGAAAATGGTTAGGTTGTCAGGACCAAAAGCTTTGGAGTTGTTAGATGATTTTATGGCATTTTCTACTTCTATGGTTGTGATAGTTTTAGGTTCTTGTTTGATTTTTTTAATGCTTCTGATTAATTTTCGATTTTCTTTAGGTGTTTTGAAAGGTTTGTTTGGAGTAAATTGTTTGTTGAAGTTGTTTGCTAGTAATTGAGGGTCGTTGATTAAGTTTCCATTGAAGTTTATTGCGCAATTTGGGATGGGTGGCTGTTTGTTATCCAGTGATTTTATGGTTTTCCAAAGTTTAGAGGAGTTGGTTTTATGGCTGAAAGTGTCCAGATATGAATGCCATTTTTTGGCAGCGTTGGTGCGGATTTGGATGTGGATTTTTTGGTTGAGCTCTTGTATTTGGTGTGAAAGTGGGTTAGTTTTGCGTAGATTGTCTCTTTCATTGATAAGTTTTATGGTTTCTGGAGTAAGGTTGGCTTGAAAATTGTTGTGACGACCGGCTGGTATGTTGTGTGAGGAAGCTTTGATTAATATATTTCTAAACGTTTTTTCATCTTTTTTGACTTCTGTGGGAGCTGGGATATTAAGTAATTTAGTTTCTATTTCGTTTTTGTAGTTGGTCCAATTGGCTTTATTGAGGTTGGTGAAAGTTTTCATGGTTTTAGCTTTAGGTGCTATTGTCTGATTGGTTTGAAGGCTGACGATGATTGGGAGGTGATCGGAGCTCAATGTGGTAACCGTTTTCCAGTCCGAGGAGGTAAGGAGTGAGTCTGAGATGAGGGAGATATCTGGCGATGTTGGATTCCCATTTGAAGGGATGCGTGTTGGTGTGTTTGTGTTTAGAGATGCCATGTTAGAGTTGTTGATGATGTTTGCAATGTAGTCGCCTCTGGCGTCTGTGAGGCTTGAGTGCCAGAGTTCATGGTGTGCATTGATATCTCCAAGAATGATACTATCCTGATTGTTTAGAAGATTGGCTATATTTGGCTGGTAATTAGTGGTGCAGGAGCTGGACGGTGGAATGTATAGATTGGTGATTGAGAGGTCAGTATTGTTGAAGAGAATGTGGATACCATGCATTTCTGCATGTGGGTCGTTCTGTTGAGTGTCCAAGTTAATTTTGTAGTTGATCGAATGGTGTACAAAAAAGAGTAGACCACCTCCATTGGAATTTCTGTCTTTCCTGATAGTTGTGTAGTTGGGAATATGTGGATCTTTGGATTTTGGTGAGAGTTTTGTTTCCTGGATGGCAGCTATGTGAATGTTGTGATTTACGAAAAAGTTTGTTAGTTCTTGTAGTTTGTTGGAGATTCCGTTGGCGTTAAATTGCAAAATATTTAAGGTAGAATTTTTGGAGTTTGTTTTGCAAAGTGGAGAGAGCGTGCAGTTGTTACAAGAAAAATTTTGGTTGTAATGTTTTAGGCTTTGTAGGTTGCTGCATTTTAGATGCACCCAATTGTTACATTTGGTGCATTGGACGCTGTTTCTATTAACAGTTTTATTACAGTTTGCACAAAAATATTGCATCTTGTTGGGGCCGGGGTTTGGATGAACAGACATGTGCACTGCCCCCCCCCCCCCCCCCGGGGTAAAAACGGGGGGGGGGGGCAATTCCAAAATGGGGGGGGCACGGGGGGGCAACTTTTTTGAAAGGGGGGGCAATAAAACGGGGGGGCAAGCAGGGGGGAAAGAAAAAAAAGAGAAAAAAAAGGAGAAAAAAAGAAGGGAAAAGGGAAAAAAGGGACAAAAAAGCGGAAATAAGGTAAAAATAGGTCTAAAATGGCTTAAAATACATTGAAATAGGCTAAAAACTGCAAAAAATTCGCGATGATGGCGTCATCATAGGTCAAAAATGGCGTCATATTTTTAGGATAATTTTTAATTTTTTGGCGTCGGGGGGGGGGGGGGGCAATAAAACGGGGGGGCAAATCCTCCAATAAAACGGGGGGAGGGGGCATTTTCAGACCATGCACAGGTCTGGATGAATGTCTCCGGAAAGAGTCATCAGTTTTTTTGGCAGCCATTTTGGCTGCTGATTATAGAAAAAGAATGTGCAGTATCGCATTGGCAGTCAGCAGTGGCGGAAATCGCCCAATTGACTGGAAAAGAGGTAGAGCTGTTGACCATTTCCATTTCTGGATCTGGGCAGTGTTGCTGCGTGGAAGCCGCTCTGTAGACACCAGTGTCAAAATCGATTTGAAATCGAAAAACAGATAAATTATCAATTTAAACAACCCGTGAAGTGGAGAAAATTTGGTTTTTTGACTATTAATATGCTTTTGAAAGGAATCAAAAAAGTTTCTGTATTAATATTATTTTAAGAAAAAAATTTTCTCTCCCAAAATTCAAAAAACGTAAGGGTCCCCCTTATGAAAAAATTCAACTTTGTCGGATTTAGGAGGGGGCGGGCCTCCGCCCCCCTGGGTATGCCACTGGTTCAATGGGCTAATTATTTGTAAAAAAAGGATTTCTAAAAAAACCGACATTTTTTTTAAAAGGCTTAGGCTAAGGGTCCGGACCCCATCAAAACCTAAGGGGGTCTGGACCCTCCTGAGACCCCCTTCTAGAATTCAAAATTTGATTTACCTCGGGTAACCACCCCCCCCTCTAGCTGCTGGGACCGTTCTCACCTATGGAGGCTGCCATTGCAATGGGTGGCCTGCCTCCCGGATTTTTTTTGGGATATACCTCAAACTCAAACACCCCATTTTTAGCGTTTTTAGTACTGGGACGCCCAAAATTTTAGGGGGGGGTGTCCGTGGTACCCCCAATTTTAGAGGGGGGTTTCGGCTATAAACAAGATTTTTGGGGGGTATGACCCTCCAAATCCCCCTGCCCACCTATGGAGGCTTCCCACCTATGAATCCCAGTACTAAAAACGCTAAAAATGGGTATTTGTGAGGTATACTAAAACCTTAAAAAATTTTTAGGAACACGCCCTTCTCCCTTTCTCCAAATTTTGGGTGTCGGGTTTACTCCCCCGAAATCTGGGAGTAGCCCACCTATTTGAAAAGGTCTGCCGTAAAATTAGATTTCAAACGTGTTTGTACTGTTTTCCCAAATTTACAAAGAAAAGAAAACGGCAGTTAAAATTTTTTAGGGTTTAAATTATTCCCACTAAGGGTAAAAGCGTATAAAAAACAAGTTCTACAAAAAATAACATCATAGAATATAACAAGAATACCTTCTCAATTCCCTGCAATGTTTCACTTGCTTCATTGAGTTTTGAGTTAAGTTGTTTTATTGTCGTGGTTTCTAATTTGTTTAGAGATTTCATACAATTATCCTCAACCGGTTTTGGCTACAATTAATTAAAACATTATTAATTTTGTGTTATTTTTTATTAAAATGCTCACAAGAAAACTTTTAAGTCAATATAATCAAATTTTAAAAAAATGTTATAATGAAAAGCACAAAAGATTATTACAATATTTTATAATTATGTAGACTTCTGTAGTCTGTATTGCCTCCCTTCCCTCGAGGGGTTTAACGGGGGGCGGGGAAAGTGGGAGAGGGTATTACAAAACAAGGAGGGAGAGTGGCACGCACGGGGGCCATTTTTTCTAACTGAGGATGACCAAAGGAGGAGAAAAAAGAGAGAAGTGAAATTTAAGTAAAAATAGGTCAAAAATGATGCTTAAATTTCGCTTCAAACGGTTAAAAATTGTGTAAATTTCGCGAACATGCCAAAATGAGGATTTTTTTAGTATTTTTTATTTTCAAGCGGTAGGGAGAAATTGCTGGATTGTGTACAGGTCTTTATATGATGTCCAGAAGTTTTATCTTTTACATAATATCGTCTTTAAACATCTTGTCTTCTACATCTCGCCTTTGGAAAGCTCGTTTTTAAACATCTCCTCTATAAACAAACGAGTTTATGCCCAAAACAAACCATAAACTTTTGCAATAGTTTTTTGTTTTAACTTAGGCTAGAAAAAAATAAGGTTTTTACTTTTATATCCAAAAAGCACATAGGTGGGCAGGGGGAAGGGGTTGGGGGGGTTATACCCCCCCAAAATTTCGGATTTTGCTGACACCCCCCTTAAATTTGGGGTAGTCGGGGACACCCCCCCCCTAATTCGCCTCCCAAAGAAAAATTTTTAAGTGTTATAAAAGGACTAAAAAATTTTTCCGCGCTTCGCGCGGAGTGTTTATTACCTTATTTTCCCGTTTATTACCTTTAAATTCCCCCGCTACGCGGGCAGTTTAAATTTCCCTGCTACTCGGGCAGTTTAAATTGGCAATTTATCTTAGTTTTTCAATTTCAAATCGATTATCCCATTTAGTAGTTAAGGCATACATGTTTAATAAAACTACTTATAGTATTAACTACTTATAGTTTATAAAACTACTTATAGTTTTATAAACACTATTATCCTTTTTTTAACGTTTTAAACACATGTTATAAATGTATAGTATAGCTATAAAAAACCTTAAATTTTGTAATTACTATCATTTGGAATTAAAATTTCTAGTGTATTTTAGCGCCTCAAATTATAAATTTTCTCCTCCGAGGGCTTTGTTCCTCCCGAACCCCCCTGACTGAATTTTTAAGATCACAGAAAATTATGTAGAGATTAGGTAAAAAAACAAAAGTAAAAGGTATGTTCACGCGATCACCAGGAGACGATTTTTAAGCCGTTTTTAGTATATATTTTAAAAAAATTTCGCCTCCGGCAGCTGGGGGGACAACCCCCAGACCCCCCGGCCGACGCTTCGCGTCGGCTGGCGCCGCTACGCGGCGCAGGCGGCAGCGCTTCGCGCCACTTTGACAACACTTTTTCTCCCCTCCCTCAGACTGACGCCCCCGAAATGAAATCCTGACTGCTCAACTGCACATTTTTATTAAAAGAATTTAAAAAAAATTTATAAGTTGCAATAAGATCTTATTTTAATTTTACACAGTTTTAAAGCATTTATAAGCTTGTTTTACATTTTTTATGCGTTTTAAGCTCATTTTAAGGCAGCGCGGAAATATTGGGTACACCCCCCCTCAAAATTTGGGTCTTACTGGACACCCCCCCTAAAATTTGACCACCCCCCCCCCCTATACCCCCCCCCCCCCCCCCCAAAATCCGAGAGGCTGCCCACCTATGAAAAAGCACATCATTAATACAATTACTATGTAAAGTTTTGCTTAATTTTTAAGTGCACTTAGGCTTAGGTTTTCATTTTTTTGGGGACAAGTCATTGAATAAAACTTTATCATGGAAATTTTCCGAAGATGAGATATTTAAAATACAAGCTTTCCGAAGACAAGATGAAGAAGACGAAATAATGTAAAAGACATATTTTCTGGGAACCATTCTTATTATATTATATTCAAATTCTATTGATTTTAAAAAGAATCCAAAAATATATACACTGTTGTCTGTGTTTATATTTTGCACATAAGCACGGTTGAATAAAGCAAAAAAAAAATAATTGTAAATCTAGCCTTCCTGCGTAGCGGAAAATTTTTTTGCAATGATTAATTTGATTCTTTTAGGATATATTAAGATTTGTATTAAGTACCTATTTATAATATTATATATAAAAAAATAAGAAGAAATCCTTACAATGGTGGCTTTCTTTGTCAACCACGCGATGGAAGAACGGAGAACATAGCCTTTTTATGGAAACGGTTATCAGGGGGAACGAAGCTTACTTAAAATTTTTCGCCTCTCCTGGCTTGTCTTAGCGCCTGCCTCTTGCATAATCTGCATAGGGAAGGTAAGTTTCAGGTAATGCAACAACAAAAGCTTACTTTTGTAACCTATCAGTAAAAAGTAAGAAGTTGCTTTTTAACCGAGTGAAAGACGGTATGTTTAACTAATGAGGGCAGCACGGTGTCGTCTTAAACTTATGCCCGAAACTTCATAGTGTAGATATTTTGTAATAGTTTTAGTTTTATTTTTGTTTTACAGTAATGTTTTGTAAAAAATGCATGAAAAATAGAATGTCTTTTATCATTATTACATATAAGTTTTGTACTACATTTTATTTTTTATGTCTTGTTTGTTGTATAATTTTATTTTATTTTAATCCAGTAAATTAAGTTTGCTTTATAAATCATCAACTCACTTGAGCATTTCAATATATTAGTTTTTTCACGTGTCGCCCGCACAAAAATTTTACCGCCTATCCAGGTGGTGGACCTTCCTAGCGGACCCGATTAAAAACTTCTATGCATTTAACGCGTATTATGCTTCTACAACTGCATGATGTAATCCATTTAAATTGAAAAACTGATGTAAATTCTTCAATTTTGTTTTTTACTATAATTTAATTTTAAAATGGAAAAAATCAAGAATCATTTTCATTGAATACTGAAACTAAGACGTGTCTCTGCCAAAGTTAAAAAAATCAACTTAATTTCATTCCTACCTCCGGATGTGGGGGATTCACCACCAGGAACAAACGTTTTCTTTGTGGATTTTGTTTTGATATTTATTAAATACTTACAATGGTTCCGAGTACCATGAGTTTGTCACCATCTTTTAGCTGCAAATTTGAAATAGGAGTTTCGTCTTCTTCTTTCAGCGTTTTCCCTAAGGTATTTAAAAATAATGCTGCATAAACAATAATGTAAAAGACTGTGCGACTTTTTGATTTGAACGTTAAAAGTAATTTGGAATTAACGGTAAATAAATAATATTTTTAACAACAAAATAATTTTATCAGCAGGCAAGGGCGTAGCCAGGAGGATTATGGGTTGGATAGTTGTAACCCCCCCCCCTTTGGGTTGGCTGCGCTAAAAATTTGGGGGTTCTAAGAGAACAAATTTTAAAGAATTTTCTCGCGTTTAGCTCCGCTCAGCGCTTGACACTTATATACCTTTTTACAACTTTTAAGTGGTTTTTAATGAATTTCAAATACAATTTTTGAAAATTTTTTTGTGCTGTCGCACGATTTTTAATGTTATACCTTTTTAAACCTAAAATTTTTCATGTTCAGGCCTGGGCACGGTCTGGAAATGCCCCCCCCCGTTTTATTGGAGGATTCGCCCCCCCCCCGTTAAAAAATAAAAAAGTACCCTAAAATTATGACGTCATTTTTGACCTATGATGACGCCATCATCGCGAATTTTTTTGCAGTTTTTAGCCTATTTCAATGTATTTTAAGCCATTTTAGACCTATTTTTACTTTTTTTTCGCTTTTTTGTCTCTTTTTTCCTTTTTCCCTTCTTTTCTCTTTTTTCTTTCTCCCCTGCTTGTCCCCCCACCCCATTTCAAAAAAGTTTCCTCCCGTGACCCCCCATTTTGGAATTGCCCCCCCCCCGGTTTTAACCCCGGGGGGGGGGGGGGCAGTGCACAGGTCTGCATGTTTAATTTCAAAAAACAATGCAAATAACAGCAAAAAGAATCACTTAGAGTTAGCGCGAAGCGCAAAAATTTTTTTTCCCTTTTAATGTCTTTTTTACAGTATTTTGAAAATTTGGAGTACAACCTTTTCTTTAAAAAAATTTGTATGGAGTACAACCCCCCTTTCTGAATTCACGGCTACGCCCCTGTCAGCAGGGTAGTAATTTTTGGTTATTTTTTGCTGTGAACAAAGTGGTTTTGTATTTTCCGTACGTGTACCCCTTCCCACCTACTATAGGTGGGCAACCGCCTGGATTTTGCGTGTATACCTGACTGACCCCCCAAATTTAAGGGGGCCATAGGTGTTTTTTTGGGGGGGACAGAGAGGTCCACCCCCCATAGAGCCAAAATTTTGGACCCCCCAAAAAAAATTCAGGAACCCCCTTCCCAAAACTCGAGAGCAGTCCGGCCTGACCCCCTCCTAGCGAGGCTAACCCCCTCCCCCCTCCAGACCAATTTAGAAGTATAATTTTTAATTTATTGTCAAAAACACGGTTAGCGTTTTTAGTACTGGGGGGACCCCCCAAATTTTAGGAGAGAAGGTTTCTAATTTTAGGTTTCTAAGAAAAGGGGAGGGGTCGGAACGAGGTAGACCAGTTAGCAATCTAAAAAGGTGTGAGAACTCAGAAGTAAGGGTTCGGTTTTTAAACAGAATCATTTTAAACAATGATTAGTTTTTAGCACGACCATAGGTGGGCAGGGGGGTTTATACCTTCTTAAACTCCTGATTATATCCGACACCCCCCTAAAATTTGGGGGGGTGGTGGGGGGGGGGGGGGGGGGGGTACCCCAGACACGGGGGGGGGGGGGGGGGGGGGGGGGGCCCTCCACCCCTAAAATTTAGGGCCCCCCCCCCCACCGTCCCAGTACTAAAAACTCTAAAAATGAGGTATTTATAGGTATACCCCTAAAAATTTTTTGGGACACCCCCCTCAAATTGGGCATACCCCTCAAAATCCGGGAGGCTGCCCACCGATGAGCACGACTAAAGAATTTTATACATGAAAATAAGTTAGGAATAAAAAGTGCACAAAAGTACCGTTTTCACTACAAAATCGTGTTTTTCAATATAAGCTTTAACCTGAATTTATTACCAAAATTTTGACTGGGAAGGTGGGGAGTGGGGAGGCAGGGGTTTATTTCAGAATTTAAAAGGGACTAAAGGTACTAAAATAAAAAATTAGGGGCGGCCTCTCCTAGATAGTTAGTTAGCATAGCCAGTGTCCTTAGGTTATTTCTTCCAGAAATGCTGCTGCCTTTGCGGGTTGAAACCATAGGTCTTCTACTTTTAAAGTGGTAGGATTTTTGGTGCAGTTGAAAAGGTGGATCTGGATCTCTAGATTTTGGCCTCTCCCAGATCTGAATAACCCGCAGTTCTCTCCCTCTTACAGCCATGTTTGGCTTTCATTTATAGTACATGTGATTTCAGAATAGATGAGAATATATAGATAGATAGATAATATGCCACTGCCGCACCGCCTAGAACCCATGGTGCTCTTATCGGGTGCACAACGTCGACAGTGTCAAAGAGAAAGATCATAGCCTAACATAACCACAACTACAGCAAGATTAAATAAAAACCATAAAAACAAAAACAACAGCTAAAATATTAATAAGTATAATACAAGCAATACAGAAAAGCTGATAAGAGGAGTGAGAGAGCAGAGAGAGAGTAGAGATAATTTTAGTAATTGCAACTAGAGCCAGATATTATGTTTTTAGGTATTATAAATTGTATGTAAATGTAATACATAAAAGCTGTTAAATAGATAAATATAATTTTAGCTAAGATTAAAGTTTTTAGGAATTGGAGTTATGGTTAAAAGCATTACACATTTACTAGCTGTGACAAATATAAAAAAACCATTAAAATACTAAGCTAACAGTGACGAACTCTTTGACACTGCCAAGATTACATCTACTTACAAATCAAGTCTGTTGTGTCTAGCAATGACTATGACAATTTTTTTTAATGTTTTACCCCGTAAAATCAATCTTTGGCCGACTACAGGAATGCTGGTTAACTTTTCAATTTCTTCTTTTAAAATTCTTAGTGTCCAGAAGTTAGTGTTTGGGTTGGACTTCTGAAAAACTGCCGTTTTCTCGTTATTGGTTGTTTCATTATCAGGTTTATTATCGACCTCGCCATTTTTTGCCTTACCATTACCAGCAAAACTGTCGTCTTTGTCTGAATCAGTTTGTTTAGTACTGATAACAATAGCAGGCGATTCTTGTTGCGTTGATGAAGAGCTTGTGGGGTCACCAGTCGAACCAACTGCTTCTTCTGGTAAAACGAGGTCGAATTTGGATGATCCTAAATAACCTGAACACAAATAAATACAAATTAAGAAATTATTCAAAAACTATCTCTAGTTTTTAAACAGTATTTTGCTTTAATTTTGTGTGTTAATTTAAGGAATTTTGTAAAAATGCATGAAAAATGCATGAATTTTTTCCCAGAAGGAGGGGTCCGAAATTTTGGCTCAAGGAAGGGGGTGGACCTTTTTGTAGTCTCCCAAAAAAAATCTATGAAAAACAACTAAAATTATTCCCGCTTTACGACAAAAATTAGAAAATAATTTTAGTTTTTCTATAATTGATTATGCCACTCAACAGTGAATGGTGTTAATTAAAACTAGACTAGTATAATACTAAATTAAACTTTTAGTAACGTTAATCTAATGACATATTTTAAATTTATAAAGGTATAAAATACCTTACATTTTGCAGTTAATAATATAAGTTAAAATAAAATTTTTAGTGTGTTTTGATGTCTTAAATTAAAATTTTTCTCCAAGGAAGCATTCTCCCTCATGGAACTTTCTTGACTGACCAAGGTTTTTGTAACTACAAGTATAGGTGGGCAGGGGAGGTTATACCCTACTCCCCCGCCCAAATAAAAATCCCGACTATAGCCGACACCCCCCTCCCCCTAAAATTTGGGGGTATCCCAGACACCCCTCCCTCCCCTAAAATTTGGGGGTCCCAGTCATAGGTGAGAACGGTCGGGGAATCTGGGGGGTGGTTACCCGGAGTTTGAATTTTGAATTCTAGGAGTGGGGTTCCAGAGGGGTCCGGCTGGACCCCCCTAGCTTTATAAGGGAGGTCGACCCAGGGTGCGAAATTTTGAAATCTAGAGGGGGTCAGGTGGGGTCTGGTGACCAAAGCAAAACAGTTTTAAACCATAATAACTTTAATAATTGTTCTTTTTATAGGATAATACTACATTTTATTGAATATCAAGCGATATTCTGGTATAAAAAGGGTGTAAAAGCATGAATATGTGATGAAAATTCACGTTTTTGGAAGAAAATTTAGTATAAAAAAAGTACCTAAAAATTTCCCAAGGGGGGAGAGGGGGTCAGATTTCAAATTCTAGAGGGGGGTCAGGGGTAAAAAATTCGGAAATTTGGGGGGAGGGGGAGGGCTAGATTTTTGTCTAGGGGGTCCCAAAATTTCGAGGCTAGGGGGGTTGGAGCCCACCACCCTGTCCTCTCCCCTCTTTCTCACCTATGGTCCCAGTACTGAAAACGCTAAAAAAGGGGATTTGAGGTATGGCTACAAGTCCTATACATGTACCAATTATCGATTTGAACAATCGAAAAATAAAATCTGCATATAAAACATTTTTCAACCCCAAATAGGACACGTAGACCTTATTTTTAAGTATTTATTGGATTTAAAACTTTCTTAAGAAGAAGTCATAAGCTTATTTAAGCCCAAAACTTGTCTATTTTTGGCAAAGCAAAAATTTTTGATTTAGCTTTTAAACAATATAAAATTGTATTTTTCGGATTGCCCAGATTTTGGCGATTTAAAATATAGTTCAAAAAATTTTTAAGTATCTACGTACGAAGTATGAATGGCAACCATAGGTAAGCACGGTCGGGGAAGCTAGGGGGGGTGGTTACCCGGGGTAAATCGAATTTTAAATTCTAGGAGGGGGGTCCCAGGGGGGTCCGGCCGGACTCCCCCCCCCCTAGCTTTTTAGGGGTGGTCGACCCGGGGTGCGAAATTTTGAAATCTAAAGGGGAGTTAGGTGGGGTCCGGTGTCCAAAGCAAAACAGTTTTAAACCATAATAACTTTAATAATTGTTCTTTTTATAGGATAATACATTTTATTGAATAAAAAGCCATATTCATGTATAAAAAGGCTGTAAAAGCATGAATATGTGATGAAAGTTTTTGGAAGAAAATTTGTATAAAAAAGGTACGTAAAATTTTTCCAAGGGGGGAGGGGGCATAGGTGTTTTTTGGGGGGACAGAGGGGTGCATCCCCCCCTAGAGCCAAAATTTTGGAAACCCGCCCCCCTAGATAAACTTCTGGGCCCCCCCTCCCCCAAAAGCTCGATAGCGTTCCGGCCTGTCCCCCCTAGCGAGGCTGACCCCCCTCCCCCCTTCCGACCAATTTGGAAGTATATTTTTTATTTACTGTCAAAAACACGGGTTTTTAGTTACAAACAGTGTTTAAATACACTTTTTAGGCCTAAATGGGCTGTTTTAATACATAAAATTCAATATTAGACGTAAAAACACTTAAATTATTGAGTTAAAAAAATTTTGCTGAAAAATTGGATCCCCCTGACCCCTCCCCCCTAAATTTGAAATCTCGCATCTGGGGTCGACCCCCCCCTAAAAATTTTGGCCTTCCACCCGGGGGTGGACCCCCCCCCCCTAGCGGACCCGACCAAAAACACCTATGGGAGGGGGGAGTCAGATTTTAAAATCTAGAGGGGGTGTAGGGGTAAAAAATTCGGAAATTCGGGGGGAGGGGGGCCCTAGATTTTCGTCTAGGGGGGTCCCAAAATTTCGAGACCAGTGGGGGGGGACCCCCCCCCCCGCCCCCCCCCCTTTCGCACCTATGATGGCAACCAGTTAAAAGTAAGCTAAATTTCAATTTTTAAAAAATCGGAATTAGTCAAAAAGCGCACAATCAAATAAAAATGTGTCAAAATGGCTCCGCGTAATTTAACTTTTGTAAAAATTCCTTCAACATTTGACTTTTGTACAAATGACATTATGGTTAAAACACCATGGAGTAATTTGACAATTTGAAAGAAAGAAAAGAAATTTTTAGCAAATACAAAAACGTGTATTAACTTTCATACACGGTATTAAGTACAAGGAATTTATCACAGGCACACTACAAAAATAGTACAATGTATTATTGAATATTTTACATATTACAAAAAAAGCAACAGGCACATAGATGAACAAGGGGGGTAGGGTGGGCGTGAGGTCGACTCCACCCCCCTAGCCTTGAAATTTTGGACCTCTCCCCCTAGAAAAAATTCCAGGGCCCCCCTCCCCCCAGTTTTTAAATTTTTTACCCCTGATGCTAATTCTCTTTAGATTTCGAAATCTGATCCCCCAATTCCCTCTCATGAAAAATGTAAGTACTTTTTTATACTAAATTTTCTTCCAAAAACGTGAATTTTTAACACAAATTCATGTTTTTACACCCATTTTATACCAAAATATCGCTTTTTATTCAATAAAATGTAGTATTATCTTATAAAAAAACTATTATTACACCTTTAATGGTTTAAAAGAATTTTACTTTGGACATTGGAATATTGGAGTACTCTCTTTAGGTTTCAAAATCTTCCACCCCGGGTCGACCCAACTAGAAAGCTAGGGGGGTTCACAAGGGCGAAGCCAGAGGGGGGTTATGGGGATTGTAACTCCCTTTTTGGGCTGGCGAAGGTAAAAATTTGGGGGTCCTAAAGGCTGGTTCATACTTATGACAAAACGTCCTTTGGACAAAGTCAAAAGGACAAAGTCCAAAGGACAAAAT
This sequence comes from Microlaimidae sp. YZB2_3, assembly GCA_030248175.1. NCBI lineage: Eukaryota > Metazoa > Nematoda > Chromadorea > Desmodorida > Microlaimidae > Microlaimidae sp. YZB2_3. The sequence continues at coordinate 16,140 of JASAMX010029868.1, read as the reverse complement.
CCAAAGAACAGCGTGTTCATACTTTCACGTCCTTTGGACTTTTCTCGTTGGATTTTGTCTTTTGGGACAAATTTTAAGTAGCGGTTCATACTTCGTCAATAGGAAAAAGTCCAAAGGACGTTTTGGCTTGTCCACAGGACGTTTTGGCTTTTCTAAAATTGTCCTTTGGACTTTGTCTAAAGGACGTTTTCTCATAAGTATAAACCAGCCTTAAGAGAACAATTTTAAAAAATTTTCTCGCGCTTCGCTTTGCTCAGCGCTCGATGTTTATATACTTATTACAACTTTTAAGTGATGTTTCTAATCAATTTCAAAGACAATTTTTATCTTTAAAAGCAGCAATACGTAACTGAACGAAAAGTACAGTACATATAGATCCAAAGTTTTACTATGTCGCAATCAAAAGACTAAAGAAAAACCAAACCTAGCTGCTCTAGTTTGCTCACGTGACTATTTTAGATACGCCCACATGACTTTCATAAAAAAAGACTTTCGTTCACACAACACACTAGCAATTTTAGTATTAAACTTAATGCGTTTGTTTAAGTCAAATGTTAAAGTCTCTCCTTACAGTTTTTACTGTAAAATGTTCGATAAAGAACAATTGCAATACAGATCAAAAATTACCCTATTTTACTTACAAAAAAAATATTTTTAAATTATTGCAGTTATGGAGTATTATAATATTTTAGATTATCCAAACGAAAAAATTCGACAAATCAATAAAAAGCAGAAGACATTAAAAATACATTATTAAAATTAAACTTATACTTATTAAAATACATTATTAAAATCAAACTTATATATTTCAAAAATGGTTTCATAGGGATTCGATTTTTAAACTACCTTTGTCAAAATCCAAACGCTTTTACCCTGCGTCACGACACTAACGTAGAAACAAGTCCAAAAGAAGACATAAACACACACTTCGATATAAATCGAACTCTAATTGGGTGATAAGGTGATGTCAAATTCTCATGATTTAAGTGGTTACTTCATGGGAGGCCTTTTAAAATCCAACCAACAAATAGAGCAGCCATGTTGGGATTGCCTTTAAATGTTCCATCTTGCAGTAAATTTATTTTTAAATAATACTCTCAACTAGAAACATATATACATTTTTGTTTTAAACAGAAAATATTATAAGTCTCTCTAAAGATATAGGTGTTTCTATTTTCTTCATCGGAAATATGAACGGTCTTCTAATTCAGGTGTTAAGGCTGGTTCATGCTTAAGTAAAAACGTCCTTTGGACAAAGTCCAAAGGACAAACACAGCGTATAAACGTATGTAAAAACGTCCTTTGGACTTAGTCCAAAGGACGTTTTTACATAAATATGAACCAGCCTTTAGAAACATAATAAGATTATTTCATTTATTTTAGTTTTTTTTTATATTTTAAGGTGCAAATATACTTTTGGTGTAGATTCAAATTTTATACCAAAACTTGCAATTTTATTCAGTGCAGGTTTTTTTGTAGACTAAGTCTTTTATTTGAATTTATTATCATAAATTAGACAAATTATCTATTAAAAACCCACTTTCGGTTTTGTCACTAATAAAAATTGTTTTATAATAATCTTTTCCTTTGAGTTTAAACCAACATTTTATTTTTAAAAAAAGTTTTTTAATGAATAAACCTTTGTTATCGTGCCATATCCTCAGTTTTGTCAGTCGTCCAAGGCTCAAGATGTTCCTGAACAGAAAAAGGTCGGTGTGGTTGCGCTCAAACTTGTCCATGTGGCTGTCCGACTCCTTCAAATGCAACTCTCCTGAATCGCCGTGCTCCCCAAAAATTACACAGAACACGTTGGCGTCAGTACCGGCCCCGCGAACGTCAGACGTTTTCACAGTCACTTGATATGACGTTTCTAAATCAATAAATTAATCAATCAATAAATCGATATTTTCTGAATTGGAGAGCTGCGGATTTACTGAATCGTACGGGCCTTACACTTGATATGAAGTTTTTAAATCAAAAAATTAATCAAAAAATTAATAAATTGATATTTTCCAACTCCTTCTACTGAGTCTTCATGCTCCTCAAAGATCACACAGAAAACACGGGATCCAAGAGAAATTTCAGACGTTTTTAAAGTCACTTGATAAAAGGCTTCTAAATCAATACATTAATAAATCAATCAATCGATATTTTCTGACTCTGCAGACTTCTGAGACAGCTGCAACTCTCCTAAATCTTTGTGCTCTCGAAAGATCGCACAGAACACATTGGCGTCAGTTCCCACAAATGTCAGAAAGCTTCAAGCTTGATAAGTTCATACCTTCCAGAGCTGATTTTCCTTTCGCAGTCATTGCCGGCAGGTCCAATTCCGGTTGGGCCCCTTCCGCATTTTTGTTCAACGACAACCATTTCCCACAATTGAACAGATAACTCTTATCCGTGAACAAATTACAGACTTCCACCTTCTCCAGCAGCAAAGATCTCCTTCCGTTCTTCTTCACATTCTGCGGATTCAGACCGACTCGCAATTTCCGCGGTTCTCCGACGTCTTCCAGTTCCACCTGAATTTATAAAAAAATCCAGCGGTAATTGGAAAATACTGCAAAGTACGTTTGCAATATTCGAGTGGAATGGTTTGTAGAGTTTTTTAGCAGTAGGAGCGCGTTTGTAATCGTGGCTTTCCCGCTTTGTTTCAAATACTGTTTTAAAATCAATTTTATAGAGCACCCTAAAATTTGTAGTTGCCAAAATCGCGAGGGTTAAAAAATATCTGTGGTCAATATATGGTTTAATTAGTCTATATAGAAACGTCATAATCTAATCCCAAATTACTTTCAATATACATTCAATATAACGTTTTTTTAATAACTATTTTCTGTTTTTTTAACGATACTGAAAAAATTGTGACAAAAAATTTTTCGTTTGAGCTTTTATAACTTTTAAACGCGCCACGATCAATGTGCAAATATCTCAAGTTAAGGTCCTTAAACTTTTGGATACCTCATAAAAAAGTTTTTTTTCAAATTTTGGAGGGTTAGCCCCGAAAGCTGTCAAACTTTTTTTCATATGAATCCTTACGTCTGAAAATTTTTGTGCAGATTGTCCATACTTTTCTGAGCTCAAAAATTATAATTTGTTGAGGGCAACCTACCTGAGTCGCGTACCCCGAGGGGTTAAAGGGGGTCTATTTTACGATTTTTGCAAAAAATCCTTTGTATGGTATGGGGGAATCAAGTGCACTTTTAGGCATAAAGGTCTATTCATACTTATGACAAAACGTCCTTTGGACAAAGTCCAAAGGACAAACCAAAACGTCCTTTGGACAAGCCAAAACGTCCTTTGGACTTTGTCCTTTGGACGAAGTATGAACGCTACTCAGAATTTGTCCTTTGGACAAAGTCCAACGGACAAAATCCAAAGGGAAAGTCCAAAGGACAAGAAGTATGAATACGTTGTTCTTTGGACTTTGTCCTTTGGACTTTGTCTTTTGGACAAAGTCCAAAGGACAAAGTCCAAAGGACAAAGTCTAAAGGACTTTTCCCTTTGGACTTTGTCCTTTGGACAAAGTCCAAAGGACTTTTGTTCTTTGGATTTTGTCCAAAGGACGTTTTGTCATAAATATGAATAGACCTTAATGCTCAAAAACTGTTTGAACCATTGGTTTGAAACCCGAGGGATTGATGCGGAATTTTATGTTCTAACTTTTGGTGACAGTCACAAAAAATTTTTTATGCCCTAAGGCAAGAAATGGGTGATCCCCTAAAATGACAACTTTTGACACAGCCCCTTAAAATAGGCGAATAATATATCGTTTTAAAGCTTTCGGCGTGCTAATATCAAAAATTGAAAAATCGATTTTTGCAAAAATCCTTTTTATGGGGAGCAGCAAATGCACTTTTAGGCATAATGCTCAAAAACTGTTTGAACCACTGGTTTGAAACCCGAGGGATATATGCGGAATTTTATGTTCTAACTTTTGGTGACAGTCACAAAAAAATTTTTTATGCCCTAAGGCAAGAAATGGGTAATCCCCTAAAATGACAATTTTTGACACAGCCCCTGAAAATAGGCGAATAATATATCGTTTTAAAGCTTTCGACGTGCTAATATCAAAAATTGAAAAATCGATTTTTGCAAAAATCCTTTTTATGGGGAGCAGCAAATGAACTTTTTGGCATAATGCTCAAAAACTGTTTGAGCCACAAATTTGAGACCTGGGGGGATTTATGCGGAATTTTACATTCTAACTTTTAATGACAGTCTTAAAAAACATTTTTATGCCCTAATGCAAAGCAATGCGTGACCCCTAAACACAACCCGACTATATAGGCGAGTAATATATCATTTTAAAGCTTTCGGCGTGCTGATTTAAAAAATATAAAAAATTGCTCTAAATGTAACCAATATACAGACCCCTTTGTACCCCCAAAATTAGTAAGGGTGATTTTTTTGTTTTTATTATTTATAAACCGTGTTATATTAATTTAAAAGCTCTATGCGTGCTAAATGCAAAATTTTTAATTTTAGTTTAAAATTTTTTGTCGTTACCCAGTTACATACCCCCGAATACCCCCAAATGTGAAAAATGATAATTTTATCAATTTTTATTTTAAGTGTCGTTTTTATACTTATATGAAAGCTCTTGAGTCTCGACACACTGACACAAAAATATATGGTTTATTAAATTTTTCCAGAGGTTACCCAATTTTTGCACCCATCAATGTACCCCCTAAAATTCTTAAGAGGTGATTTTTTATGTATAATACCGTCATGTTTATACTCATATAAAAGCTCTAGACACGCTGATGTTAAAAATATTAGTTTCAAAGGTCAAAGTTCAAAGTTTATTATAGTAAATCAAATTTTGTAGCAGATAATTATAAAATCATAATGCGATCCGACTGCGTTTGCCAACAAAAACAAAACACAATCCAATGGTTACAATTTTTACAACCCATAATTTTTATATATAATTATTACGCATTATTTGTTTTAAGCAATATTCACACCTGCATTTTGAAGCCCTTGCCTATAAACGCTAACTTACCGCCCTGACAACCTTAAGCGCCAACAATAAGATACTGCTCCTCCCTTTTGTGATTAACTCAGCAATACGCTGGAAAAAAAATTTGCAAATTATAGACTTTTTAGAGCTATTGTTTTTTATCAGCGTGAGATTTTATTTATTTTACCAGTTTTTTAAAATCATATTTTAAGCCAATTAGGTGCTTACGGTATGTAGAATAACTGACTTAAAGTCGGTCAGGCTTTCATTTTAACCACCAGTTGTTATTTACCACCGGCGTAAAATTATAAAATGAACTGGGTATGGCTGGATAAATCGTAAGCTATCTAGCGATAAGCAGTTCAATTCACAACTATGCGCATAGCAACAATAGCAGCCGGTGGGTAGTATAGAAATTTGGAGCCAAAAATAGGGATTTTGATTCAACCGTAATTAGAAATTTGGAGCCATAAGTTGGGAACTTGAAGCCGAAAAAATCCCTAAAAAGTTTACTTAAGCCTAAGCAAAACTTAAATCTAAGCCCGAACCAATTTTTTCTTAAAGGTTCCAAGTTCCCAAAAATTTTCGATTGTTCCAAGCTCCCTGCTTGTGGTTCTAAAGACACCGTGTACCGTCCAAAGTGTCCAAAACTGAGCAAAACCCATGTTGAAATATTTTAAATGCTTTTGTTGTCTAAAAGATACCTTTCATTTTTGGATTATTCAAATGTCCTTTGGATTTTGTATTATTTGGAAACTTTGGAAAAAGTGTGAACGGGTTTGAAAATTCTTTTTGTGTTTTGTGCTGTAGACTTTTTTCTTTTTTAATTTTGACGGTTAGACTGTTCTTTGGAAGTTTTACTTTGAACCCTTTAGATAAAATAAGAACAGGCTTTAGTCACGGTTATTTCAAAAAGTCTAAAAAAACACTGCACCTTTTTATTAGAAAATGTTTTCAAAAAAAACAAGATACAAAGATACAAAATTTCAAAGATGACTCATCAATTCAAAAAGGCAAATAATAGGACTGATAGTTAATAAAAAAATGACAAAAGTTTTTTAATGTCAAAATCAACATTTTTTGCCGAAATCTAGTATATATTAAAAAACGACTGAATGAAAATATTCGCAAAAAAACATAAACAGCTGCGTGTAAAAACATAATCATACGTGTGTTGTTGAATTTTAATTACAAGAAAACGCAATGCTGTTAACTGAGAAGCCGTTCTTCAGATACTCTTATTAAAATATGATTTTCTAACATAATAACCGCCTAAAGCTAATTTTATAAATTTTAAGCTACTTGAAGCACATAGCTGTAATCCAACATTTGAAAAAAAATTGACGGGGTACCTCAATTAAAAACTTTAAAAAAAAGTATATTATATTACAGAGCAATTAAACATAACTGATCTTGATGACTTATGGCAATAATAAATCAACTATTTAGCAACATAAAATAAAAACTTCATTATATAAGATGCGCCTTTTGATAAGTCATGTGTACAAAAAATCCATTGTTAAGCTATCAAAAAGCTTATAAATACGATTTAGGGTCGTTGAAGCTTAGAACACAGATCTGAAACTAGGAACTCAAAATAGGGAACTTTCGACAATCGTTAAAACTAAATCGTTTAAATCGCTAAAACTTTTCCTTAAGCCTAAACCAAAGTTTACAACCTAAAACTAAACCTTTCTTTTTTGCTTTTTTGGCCTAAGTCTCCATTTTCTGGGCTCTAAGAAGAGGAAGATAAGATAAGAAATTTTATTGCATACACTATAATTTTAAAGCATTTACGTACCGTACAATATTAAAAAAAAAAACGCATTAAAAAGTAAATTCAACATAGTAACTTCTTCAAGAAAATTACAAATGCACTAATAAAAAATACTCGATTAATTATTTTACTAAATTTTATTTTAGAGTTTACTTCAATACCCAATGTGTACTGTAATTTTTTGATGGTTTCGTCTTCCGACAGAAATTTTAAGTAATACTTACAAACAGACGCAGGCTGACAGCCAAACTACAAACAACCCGTCAGAAATTTTGATCAAAGATTTGTTATTATCTGTTATTATAGCAAACATATTTTTTGTATAACAGGAACTATTGAAATTACACCTGAAACCAAAAAAAACACACATTTAATCGTAAATTTAGCCACTTTTGTGTTTCGCAAATTTCTTTAAAAAGAAAGTGAAAAGTGTTTTTAAGTCAAAAATATTTTACAAAGCGTAAAATAAAGCTAAAAATATTTAATAGAAAGCCTTTTTAATCCGGTCCCATAATGGCCTTTTCCCCCGTTAACGTTCAGTTTTCCCTCGATACAACCGTGGTACCTTCGTACGACAAAGGTAAAATCTTCGTTTTACGGTGGTGGTATTAGTATTAGTTGTCGTACTTAGGTCACACATAATTTTTTGTGCGTGATTAGTGCCTTGTGAGCAAGGAAATTAAAATGATTAAAGCTGTGCGGTAGCAATATGCAAATTTTTTTCCATATGAAATATCCTACGTAATACACTGTATGCGTGAATAAAATCTGCATATTGCAGATTGCTACCGTACAGCTTTAACCATTTCAATTTTCTCGCTCACTGGGCACTGAACACGCACAAAAATTATGTATAACCTAAGTATGATTTAAGTCATATGAAGGTTTCACAGTTGTAACCGAGAAAAAGACAATCAGAGGAACGGGTTAATGGGATTAACAAATAACCACAATCAGAAACAAATAACCGCCGGTTTCACAGTTGTGACCGAGAAAAAGACAATCAGAGGAACGGGTTAATGGGATTAACAAATAACCACAATCGACAATAAAAAATATGAAAATGATAGTTTAAATAACAACATTTCGAAACGTCTTAAAATAAGATTACTGAAGAAAAAGTAGAATTAAAAACCTGCGAACACAAACTTAAACTCAGCATTTTTTTTTCTCAGCTGATTAAGCAGAAAATACTTCAGAGAAAGAGTTTAGTTTAGTTTAGCGTCTTTAGTTTAGAGCCCGAGTTAACCCGTTCCCGTGGTCGCTTTTTCCCCGATTACAACGTCGAAACCTTTGAACCACCGAAATAAAATTTTCGTTTCATTGCGGTGGTATCTTTGTCTAACAACTGAAGTATGTAAATTTCACCGCGGTAAAACTCTACGCATCACTTAGATCATACATTATACTTTATGCGTGATTAGTGCACATTCAGCGAGCAAATTGAATTGGATAATCCTAGTACGGTAGCAATTATGCAAATTTTAACCATGCATAAAGTATTACATACCACGTAGGAGCAACTTAGGTGATACGTAGAGTTTACCGCGGTAAAGTTTAATCATCACAATGGTTAGACAAAGATACCACCATCGTGAAGTGAAACCAAGGTTTCATTGCGGTGGTATGAAGATTACCATTGTAACCGGAGAAAAGGCAATCACGGGAACGGGTTAAGCGAGAAATTTTTCCCTGTGCCACTGCGACATTGTAATGCCACTCGTAAAAACATTATAAATTAAAAACTTTATAAAAATTTTAAAAAAATTTAAACAAATTTCATAAAAAGAGAACCGCTGAAGAAATTGAAAAGGAATTTTTTAAAGAAAAGTTTAGTGTTTGAAATATAACGAAAGTAATCTTGCTTTTTAATTTTTCTAATTAAAACAAATTTGACATAAAAAAACAGTTAAGTTTCCTGAGTTAAAATACTTTAATAAAATTTTCCCTGAATTATCCCGTTCAAATATTTTGTTGTTATGTTTTTTTGTTTGCTTTGCACACCAATTATCGAAAATTTAATAATGGCTCGATTCAGTGCTTAAATTGTTAAGCATTTGAGCCATTTTATAGAATAAACCAAGTCTCATTTCTGTTTGGCGGCCGTAATCGGTTCGCTGTACTGTAATTTCTAAACACAATGTTTCTTTTTTTTATTTTGTTTATCTAGAATAAAATTTGATTCATTGATTGGTTTATTTTCGTCGGGATTCAATACATTATTATAACATAATCGATAGTGAAAATTCGAAAAAGTAACCAACTATATGCGTGATTGATTGCATGCGGAATAAGTGGACTTTTCTAAATGTCCAGTAAAATTTTAGTTATAAAAACAACGATAGTCATAAGTACAAATATCACAATGCAAAAACACATTGTGAAAAACGCATTGTGAAACATATCTCCCTCGCAAAACTGCAAAAGGTCAAAAATATGAGCATTTCCTTGATTAAAATTATTACACCGCCATGATTTTTTTAGATGATTAAGTTATTTATCGCAAGAAATGTATTTATCTATAACAGGTTGAACTTGGGCCGCATAATCTATGCTTCGTTATTTTAAGAATCAGTTCAGAGCTGCAAATTTTTATTTACAAAAACAAATAATGTGACAAACACACAGAAAAAAGAGTAGATATTTTTAGATAGATAAGCGCTTCAAAATCTTATTTTACTCAGCTTTTAATTTTATTTATTTTTGTAATAATTTTTTGTTTTCCAAAGGAAAATGTAAAGACAATGTTTTTAAATTAGATTAAACTAAAAGATTTTATTGCACTGGTCACGCTTCGAGAATCTAGCACAATATGGATTTGGGAAGCTATGTATTTGATACCTACTTTTTTTAGGACTCCTTAAAGAAGGAGGGTGCTAAGTTATTTGTATTTTTGCTTTTAAATTGCAGACTGATGAGCTTCGATAGGAACATAGGTCATTTCTCGCATGTTTTTGTCTGTTTTTTTAAAGTTTTATTATTTCCGTGTATTTGTAATTTTTTATTAGTTTGTATTATTATTTTTTGTTTTCGGTTGTTTGTTTTGTGTTTTTTCCCTTATTTTCCTTCTTAGAAAGGAAAACTTTTATTACAAATTTAATATTATAAAGTGTCTATGCTTTGAAGCGAAACACTTTTAAATTTACGTTTTACTTCTAAAATTTTGTACATTATTTATTTAATTAAGCGTTATTTAGCTTTCAAAATTATATTGATTTTTCGTATATAAAAGCATGTTTTTTAAAACTTTTCTTTAATTTTTTTTTAATTTTGTTTAATTTTCCTTTACTGCGCTTTATTAATTATAATTGTTACTTTTTTCGTTTTTTAACTGTAAACTTTTTTGCTTTCTTATTAATACCGAGTATTTTTTTTATAGGCACCTTGCACTGGAACTCGGTTTATACATGAAGTATGCAATATACATAAGTGTCACCATAATGTATAATTACCGTATCTCCTACTTATCTTTGGTAGTATGTAGATCAACCGATCGAAATTTCACGCGCTTTCGATCGCCTCATCTGCATACTACAAAAAATAAGTAGGAGATACGGTAATTATCCATTATGGTGACGCTTATGTATATTGCATACCTCATGCATAGACAGAATTTCAGGGCAAGGTGCCTATATATCTTCTTTTGAACTTGATTCTCCGTTGGTGTCGTAATTGGTTGGCGCAGTCACTTTGACCAGAAGAGAAGTGAGAAGGTCGAATCCCCATGGCCCATGAAACCAATTTTAAAATATTTTTCCTTTAAATAAATTAGTTTTAGATTTTTTTATAATTTTTGAAATTAATTCACATAGATTAAAAACAAAAACATCATTTTTGTTTTCAGCTTTTTGTCAATTTGTCGAATTTTTTGTCATTTGGATATCCTACATATTACAAATACTCCATAACTGCAATAATTTACGAATCGTCGTTACTACTGCAAAATGAGCCACAATTCGTATAAAATATATGTCACTGTGACTCATTTAAATTTGAAAAAGGACCGTATTAAGTACAGAATGAGTTACAATCAGGTGTATTTTATAATCGTTATGGCTCATTTTGCCGTAGTAACGACGAAATAGTTTTTATGTAAATAAAAAAGGGTAATTTTCCACTGCACTGCAATTTGGTTTACTAACGCTTTGCAGTGAAAACTATCAGGAGAGATCTTAACATTTAATTTATAAATTATAATTTGCACAGACGCAATGAATTTTTTTAAAAATTGCTGATGTTTTGTGTTAACGAAAAAATTTGTCCCCATAAAAGTCATGTGGGCGTGTATAAAGTAGTCATGTGAGCAAACTAAAGCTGCGTTTGGTTTGCCTTTAGTTTATTTTTTCATAAAAGATACGTTAAGCAAGAAATCAGTAGTACGTAGTAAAATAGTAAAAAAAATTTTCTTTGCTTCAAATTTATTTGTTAAACATTTTATAAGTCTAAGCGAAAAATCATTTTTATATTATTTATGTAATATTGATTTGAGTTAATAAAATAAGATAATCCGGAAAATGAGAAACTCGATATTAATCAAAAAGGGTTAAAAAATATATGTTTTTTATTTTGTTTTTAAATTGAATAAACTTTTTGATTGCACAACTTTACGTAAAAGAAACAAAAAGTTTCACCAGTTAATAATAGGAATTCATTGAGCTGCTCAAAAATGCTCAATACCAATGGGTACTCACATATATTTAATTGTGAGTACTAAGCTCAAGCTCACAATAAATCTCAGGCTGAAGCTCAAGCTCACAATTAGCCCAAGCTTAATTGTGAGCTTTACCCTAAAAAAAATATTATATTTTATAAAAAATAAGATCTGCAACTCTTGAATAACAAACCTGGCTAGAATATGCCATTATTACTACATAATTTTAGTCCATTTAAATTGTATTTTTATTTTAAAGTCATATTCTTCTTTTTATTTAAATTAGAACTAGCCTTGAAAAATGCTCTAAGAATAAAGCAGGAAAAAGGGGCGATTTTTCCCCGGGCGTATGTTTAGACAGAAAAGATGTGGACTAGTCTGAGATGGACATTATGTGGACTATAGAAAATCGCCACTTTTTCAATTTGAAGGTTATATTTGTATGTGTAAGAAACAGCTATAAATTTAAAAAAGTGGCGATTTCGCGCTTGTCAAAGATTGCTGTGAGTATAATTTTTTCAATTGACATTTCATCAAACTAAAAAAATGCAACAGTGCTGTGTGATTAGATCAATGTATAAACAAATCATCATCGTATGGTAGAAATTTTTATTTAGTGAGCAGCTGCCCAAACCAAATGCAAATTTTCTATAGTCCACATAATGTCCATCTCAGACTAGTCCACATCTTTTCTGTCTAAACATACGCCCGGGGAAAAATCGCCCCTTTTTCCTGCTCTATTCATTTTTCAAGGCTAGTCCACCACTTTTTTTGAATTAAATTAAAAAAATAGCCTAATAAACTATAGTTTTAGCTGCGCAATGACATATGTTTATAATCTCGTTGCCGAGATATACTTTTTTAAATAAAAAATAATAATAATAAGATGAAAAATTTAAATTACAAAATTTACCCACGTTGTTTAATTATAGTTAGTGCAGTGCAGTGACGCTCCAGACAAAGTTTACCTACGTTCTCTAAATATAGTTGACGCGATGCCGTGCGCCAATGATTGCAATTATAATTCTACAGTAAAAATAATAATAATAAGAAGATTATGAAATGAATTACAAAATTTACTCACGTTCTCTAAGTATAGTTGGCGCGGTGCGGTGGGTTAAATTGCAGTGTGGCACCCCCGCACCACCGATGATTATTTCGGGCGGGGGCGCTCCCCCGCCACCGACGCTTATTATTATTTTTTAATAAATAAAACTTTGAATTAATTTTGTCATCAGTAATGCAAGAATTAAAAAAAGTACTTTGTTGTTTTCGCCGATTTCCGCGCGGTTGAAGCAGATGGCGCTGGGATTTGGTTCCATGATAAAAATCATATCTTTAATCATGATTGGCACGGGAGCGCCACGGGGCGATTTAGCCCCGCGGCGCGGCGCCAACCATTATTAGAGAACGTGGGTAAATTTTGAAATTCAGAACCATCTTCTTCTTATTATTATTACTATTATTATTTCAACGCTCAATCCTTAAAAGCTATATTCTTCATTCGTTACTGATTGATCAAAAATAAACATGGGCTCATTGGAAAGAAAAATGAATTACGCAACATTCTTAGAAAGCACTTTTTTCATTTAGGTCCTTGTTATCAATTTATTGATCAAAATAAAAAATTGAAAAAATAGACAAATAAAAACTACCAACCGCACAATAACAGCTTTTTGGCAACAATAAGGATTGTACAGAGCAGACAACGAACAGCCCCTCATAGAAACCGCACAAAAAAGCAGAAGACCGGTTTTAAAATTGGTGGCAGAAACCAACCAATTCCCAGCGCCATCTGCTTCAACCGCGCGGAAAACGGCGAAAACAACAGAGTACTTTTTTAATTCTTACATTACTGATGACAAAATTAATTCAAAGTCTTATTTAAAAAATAATAATAAGTGTCGGTGGCGCGGGAGTGCCACGCGGCGGTTTAGCCCCACAGCACCGTGCACACTATAATTAGAGAACGTTAGGGAAATTTTTAGCAATTTATGTTCTTCTTCTTCTTCTTCTGTTTGCTCTAGTGGCAGAGATGTTGCTTCGGTAAGTCCATTATTCGCTGTTCCTTTGGCTGCTAGGAAAATGTTCCAATTATCCTTCTGATCCAAGATCTTCATTAGGAGCGGCAGAACTGCGACAGACTTGTCAGCAATCATAGTGCAGGGACTTCCGTCACGCTTTTCTCCTAGCCGTTTAACGACGACATCATCAAAAGATAATGCTGGCTGCAGGCATCCCGCGTAGAAAAAATTTACAGAGAAACTGCCACAAGTTCCTCTGTAACCCTCCTCCTTTATCCTGGCTTGGGACAGGCACTGTATAAACAGTGGCGGAGTTAGCAATTTATGTTCATCTTCTTCTATTTATTATTATAATTTTAACGCTTATTATCTTAAAATCAATATTCTTTCATCGTTCACATGGCGATTTAACCCTGCGGTACCACACCAACTATAATCAGAGAATCTGGATAAAATTTGTAATTTATGTTCATCATCATCTTCTTCTAATTTTTTTATTCCAAAAAAATAATTGCAATTATAAGTGGCGCGGGAGCGCCCACTGTGATTTAGCCCCACGGCACCGCGACAACTATAACTAGAGCACCTGGTAAATTTTGTAATTCATGTTTATCATATATTTCTTCTTATTATTATTTATATTTCAAAAAATATAATTCCAATCATCGGTGGTGCGCGGGGGCCACACTGCAATTTTATCCACGCCAACTATACTTAGAGAACGTGAGTAAATTTTATAATTCATGTTCATCATCTTCTTCTTCTTATTATTTTTACTTTAAAAATTATAATTGCAATCATTGGCGCACGCCATCGGCCAACTATATTTAGAGAACGTAGGTAAACTTTGTCTGGAACGCCACTGCATCGCACAAACTATAATTAAACAACGTGCGTAAACTTTGTAATTTAAAATCATCTTCTTCTTCTTATTATTTTTTTATGTTTGTTATAAACGAATTATGGGTGGCGCGGGAGCGCTACACGAAGACTAAGCCCCACGACACAGCGCAAACTATAATTAAAGAACGTGGGTAAATTTAGTATCATGTTCTTCTTCTCCTTATTATTAATATATTATTTTTCAAACGCTTATATCTTAAAACCAGTATTCCTCCCTCGTTAGTGATTGATCAAAAAAAAAAAAAACTGGGTTCTTTAGAAATCGTAGAAAATTTCGCAATAATTCTTAGAAACTACTTTTTATTGATAAATAATATGTGTTCTATTGATAGTATTAAAACTGTTAAAAAGTATATCTCGGCAACGGAATGATTATAAACATATGTCATTGCGCAGCTAAAACTTTAGTTTATTAGGCTATTTTTTAATTTAATTCAAAAAAAATGGTAGACTAGCTTTGAAAAATTCTCTAAGAATAGAGCCGAAAAAAAGGGCCATTCTTCACCGGGCGTATGATTAAACAGAAAAGATGTGGACTAGTCTGAGATGACATTATGTGGACTATAGGTTAATTTGCATTTGTTTTGGGCAGCTGCTCACTAAATAAAAATTTCTACCATATGATAATGATTTGTTTATACATTGATCTAATCACACAGCACTGTTGCATTTTTTTTAGTTTGATAAAATGTCAATTGAAAAAAATTATACTCACAGCAATCTTTGACAAGCGCGAAATCGCCACTTTTTCAAATTTATAGTTGTTTCTTACACATACAAATATAACCTTCTAATTGAAAAAGTGGCGATTTCGCGCTTGTCAAAGATTGTTGTGAGTATATTTTTTTCAATTGACATTTCATCAAACTAAAAAAATGCAACAGTGCTGTATGATTAAATCAATGTATAAACAAATTCTTATCAAATGGTAGAAATTTTTATTCAGTGAGCAGCTGGCCAAACCAAATGCAAATTTCATATAGTCCACATAATGTCATCTCAGACTAAAGTTAAAATCCTTCAGGCTGAAATTAAGGCGTAACCGCTCGTCGTCAGGAAGAAATGAAGAATGAACCAGCGAGAAAAAATAATAAAAAAAGCTGTCAGTAATGATTTAACCAATTATTATTAAGTTGCGTCGCGTGTTTTTTCCCCGTGATATTTTTTGAAGAATAAGTGGTTACTTTACCACCTAGCTATTTTCACCCTGATAGAATTCATCTTTAGTCCACCATCTTTTCTGTCTAAACATACGCCCGGGGAAAAATCGCCCCTTTTTCCGGCTCTATTCTTAGAGCATTTTTTAAAGCTAGTGTTAAAATAACGAAACAACCCATTTTATATCTAAATTCCCTGAATAAATTGATTTCAATTTACGTGAATTAACAAAGAGTTTTGCACTGTCATCATGGGTGGCGCCCCCCGCGCCAACCATTATTAAGAACGGGGGTAAATTTTGAAATTTAGAACCTTCTTCTTCTTCTTCTTCTTCTTTTTATCATTATTATTATTATTATTATTATTATTATTATTATTATTATTATTATTATTATTATTATTATTATTATTATTATTATTATTATTATTATTATTATTATTATTATTATTATTATTATTATTATTAGTATTATTATTATTATTATTATTATTTCAACGCTCCATCCTTAAAAGCGAGATTCCTCATTCGTTACTGATTGATCAAAAATAAACATGGGCTCATAAGAAAGAAGAAAAAATTACGCAACTTTCTTAGGAAGCACTTTTTGATTTAGGTCCTTGTTATCGATTTATTGATCAAAATAAAAAATTTGAAAAATAG
>JASAMX010029865.1:0-18859 GCA_030248175.1 Microlaimidae sp. YZB2_3 | reverse complement strand
TATTAGTATTATTACTTCGTTCAGTTACGTATTGCTGGTGGTGCGAAAAAAAGAGAAAAAAAGATAGGAATGGCTTAAAATACATTGAAATAGGCTAAAAACTGCAAAAAATTCGCGATGATGGCGTCATCATAGGTCAAAAATGGCATCATAATTTTAGGGTACTGTTTCATTTTTTGGCGGGGAGGGGCAACATAGATGAACACGGTCAAAAAGCCAGAGGGGGGTGTTTACCCCGGGTAAATGACATTTCAAAATCTAGGAGAGGGGTCCTATGGGGGTCGTACCCCCCCTAGCTTTCTAGGGGCGGTCGACCCAGGGTGGAAGATTTTGAAACCTAGAGGGGGGTCAGGTGGGGTCCAATTTCCGAAGCAAAATACTTTTAAACCACTAAAGGTTTAATAATAGTTTTTTTATTAGATAATACTACTTTTTATTGAATAAAAAGCGATATTCAGGTATAAAAAGGGTGTAAAAACATGAATTTGTGTAAAAAATTCACGTTTTTGGAAGAGAATTTAGTATAAAAAAAGTACTTAAAATTTTCTCGAGAGGGAAGGGGGGGTCAGATTTCAAAATCTAGAGGGGGGTCAGGGGTAAAAAATTTGAAAATTTGGGGGGAGGGGAGGGCCCCCCCTGGATTTTTTTCTAGGGGGCCCCCAAAATTTCGAGGCTAGGGGGGGGGGTGGACCCCACCCTAACCCCCCCCCCATGTTGAGCTATGGGGGGCAATAAAACGGGGGGCAAATCTTTCAAATAAAACGGGGGGGGGCATTTCCAGACCGTGCACAGGTCTGGGTGCATGTTTGTGCTGTCAGACCCAACTGAATTGTTTGTTTTGCTGTGTTGTATTGCTGTGATTATTTGCTGTACTGTTATTGTGATGGGTGTGGGGGCCTGTTGCGGCTGTAGCGTGTTTTGTTTGTTTGCGTTTGTTGATTTGTTTGTTTGATGTTGTGCGGTCCGATTGTGCTGGCTTGATTGGTCGAGGATGCTGGTGTGGGTTGTCGTGGGGCTTTTGATTTTAGTTGTTTGATTGCGCGTGTGATTTTGTGGTATGTTTGGTTTGTTTTGTGAGTTGTGGACTGTGTAAATTGTTTGTTGAAATGTTTTGCTATGCTGTATGGGCGAGTGATTGTTTTTGTGTTGAATGTGATTGTGCTATTGTGTTGTATAGTTTGTGAGAGTTGTGTTTGTGGTGTTTTTTGTTGTGTTGTGTGTTGTTGGGTTTGTTAAAGTGTTTGGTGATGTGTTGCTGCCAGATGTTTGCTTTATGTTCTGCTATTTGCTTTTGTATTTGTTTGTTTAGCTGTTGTATGTCTGGATGTGTGGGGTGTGCTTGTCTGAGTGCGTTGCGGTGTTTTGTTAGTTGTATGATATGTTGTGGTAGTGGTCTGTTTGTATGCTTAATGTGACCTTTGGGAAATGTGCTTTGTCGGCTTGAATAATGAGTTTTGTGAATGCTTTGTTTGCTTGATATATGTGGCTTGCCAGTTTGTTTTTTTGTAATTTGTGAATTATGTTTTGGTGTGTTGTTGTTTGTGTGTGCAGTGGCGTGCCCAGGATTTCATTTTGGGGGGGCGGTCTGGAGGGGGGTACATACTTACCCTGAGGGGGGGTCTGGGGGCCAAGAGCCCCCAGCGGGGTCAAGGGGCAGAGCCCCTTGTCAGGGGGGTCCGGGGGGCAGAATGCCCCCCGGGGGAGAAAATTTTTAATTTAAGGCGCTAAAATACACTAGAAATTTTAATTCCAGATGATAATTAAAACAAAATTTAAGGTTTTTTTATTCCTATCCATTTAAAACATGTGTTTAAAACGTTAATAAAAGGTTAATAGTGTTTATAGTAGTTTTATTTAACATGTATGCCTTAACTATTGAGCGGCAAAATCAATTTGAAATTGAAAAACTGAGATAAATTGTCAATTTAAACTACCCGCGAAGCGGGGAAAATTTGGTTTTTTGACTATTAAAATGCTTTTGGAAGGCATCAAGAAAGTTTCTGTAATAATATTTAAGAAAAAAAATTTTCTCTCTCAAAATTCAAAAAACGTAAGGGTCCCCCCTTACGAAAAATCCGGCTTCGCCGGATTTCGGGGGGGGGGGGCCGCCCCCCCCCCCCCCCCTGGGCACGCCACTGTGTGTGTGTGCATGTTTAGTGTTGTAAGTATTGGTAGGTGGTATGAATTGAGATCATTGTAGTGTTTGCGAGTGGGTATTGTTGATATTTGCTGAGATAGTTGTGATGTCTGGAGATGTTTGATGTTGATACGTTGCTGTTGGTTTGCGTGTTAGTGTATTTGTGTTGAGTACTGTGTGTTTTAAGTTTATGATGATTATGCCCACTACTGGTTCCCCTCTACGATCTTCTATGAGAGAAATCCATAGAGGGGAGTGAGCGTTTATGTCGCCTGTGATGATTGTGTTGTTTTGCTGGGAGAGTTGGTGTATGATGTGTCATGTGTGTTGTGTCTGCCATTTGGTTGTTTTCTGTTGTTGCTGATTGAGTTCTCTTGGAGGAATGTAGATGTTTGCGATGTCTATGTGTTGCTTTTTTTGTTTTGTGTATGGGTGTTATGAGTAGTTCTGTGGTGTTGTTTGTTTGTTGTGGAGTTTGAGCTAGATTGAGCTGGGAGAAAGAAGATAGTGTTTTTGTGTATGTATGTGAGTAGTCCTCCCCCAGTTTTGCCTTGGTACCCAGTGTGGTGTGTGTTTGTTTTTGCATTGTATTAGTATTTGTTTTTTTAGTTATGTTTTTGTTGCATATGTTATATGTACCGTATATTACTGTGAGTCTGGGATCAGGGTCGGTTTCGACGTCCCTCGCGCGCAGTATTTGAAGCTCCAGCAAGATCGCGAGTTATTTTTTCGGTATTTGAATAAAATCGGTTCCTATTCTGGTATTTGAATACCACAAAGTGTTCGATTATCTCAAAATCAATTGAATCTAATACCAATAAATACTGACTTTCCAAAAATGGTATTCAATCAATTAAATAAATACTGACCCCCAAAAAAGTGGTATTTTTTTGGCATTTGAATACTAATTGAAGTATTTTTTTAAGCCCTACTCGAGAGGAAGATTTTCTTCCTTGTTGCTTATTACTGGTGCTTTTGTTTGAAGTATTGGGCTTATTGGAGTTTGTTAATGTGGCTTGTGATTGTGTTTGTGTGGATTTGTTGTTTTAGTGCTTTGTATGTTTTGTTGTGTATGTTTGTTGAAATATTTGTTGTGTAGTTGTTGTTGTGGAAGATTGTTTGGTTTTTGAGCCTGCTGGGTGCAGGTTGTTGTGTTAAGTAGTTGAGTGGATTATTTGTGTACATGGCCGCCAATTTTGCTTGTTTTGCGTGGAGTTCAATGTGTGTTGTTATTGGGAGGACTTTTATCTCTGTGTGTATGATGTGTGTGTGTGTTTGTGTCTGTGATGGCCCTGTTGCGACCCTGATAGCAGTGTTTTGTATTGTTTGCAGTTTGTTGATTTGTTTGTTTGATGTTGTGCGGTCCCAGATTGTGCTGGCATACTTGATTATTGGTCGAGTGATTGCCTTGAATGTGTGTGTAAGTGTTTCTTTTGGTTTACCCCACGATGTTGCAGTGAGTGCATTTATGATTTTGAGTGTTTTGCGTGCTTTGTTGTGTGTATTTGCGATGTGTGTTTTGAATGTGAGCTTGGGGTCAAAAGTGAGCCCAAAGATTTTTGGGTTTTTAGTTCTGATGAGTGTTGTGTTGTTTATTTGTAGTGATAGTTATGTGTTGTACTCTGCAGGGTCTGGTGTGAATAGTGTGGATGTTGTTTTGCTTGTATTTAGTGTGAGTTGGTTGTTGTCTGACCATGCTTATATTGCGTGTAAGTATGGTTTTATTTGTTGCTGTGGTGTGTGGTGTTTTGGGTGTGATGCGTATATTGTAATTTCGTCTGCATATGTTTTGATGTGTACGTTTGGTAGTGGTGCTGGAATTTCTGCGGTTGAATAGTGTGGGTGATAGACATGAGCCTTGTGGGACTCCTGTTTTTATGAGTTTTTGTTTTGATTTGTGATTGCTGTATGTGGTGTATGCTTTGCGGCCTTTGATGTAATTGTTTATGAATTTTGTGATTGTTGTTGATACTTGTGTTTGTGCGAGTTTGTGCATGAGTGTGTGGTGATTGACAGTGTCGAAAGCTTTGGACTTCTCCAGTGCTACAACAGCTGTGCGGTGTGTTGCTTTTGGTTTGTTGAAACCTGCTGCTATGTGAGTGTAAAGTGTTTGTAGTGCTGTGTATGTGGAGTGTTGTTTTTTAAAGCCGTGTTGGTGTTTTGTGTTTGGTATGTTGCTTGTGATGTATGGGAATATGATTTTTTCACAAGTTTTTGCGAGTGTGGACACATGAGTGAGATGGGCCTAAATTATTGGCTGTTGTTGATGTTTTTGTTTGGTTTTGGAATTGGAATGTAGTTGGAGAGTTTCCAACAGTGTTGTATTGTGTTTGTGTTTATTACGGTAGTGTAGAGTTGTGTGAGGTATTGTAGTGCTTTGTTGCTTAGATGTTTGAGGTGGTGCGAAAAAAAGAGAAAAAAAGATAGGAATGGCTTAAAATACATTGAAATAGGCTAAAAACTGCAAAAAATTCGCGATGATGGCGTCATCATAGGTCAAAAATGGCATCATAATTTTAGGGTACTGTTTCATTTTTTGGCGGGGAGGGGCAACATAGATGAACACGGTCAAAAAGCCAGAGGGGGGTGTTTACCCCGGGTAAATGACATTTTAAAATCTAGGAGGGGGGTCCTATGGGGGTCGTACCCCCCCCCCCTAGCTTTCTAGGGGCGGTCGACCCAGGGTGGAAGATTTTGAAACCTAGAGGGGGGTCAGGTGGGGTCCAATTTCCGAAGCAAAATACTTTTAAACCATTAAAGGTTTAATAATAGTTTTTTTTACTACTTTTTATTGAATAAAAAGCGATATTCAGGTATAAAAATGGTGTAAAAACATGAATTTGTGTAAAAAAATTCACGTTTTTGGAAGAGAATTTAGTATAAAAAAAGTACTTAAAATTTTCTCGAGAGGGGAGGGGGGGGTCAGATTTCAAAATTTAGAGGGGGGTCAGGGGGAAAAAATTTGAAAATTTGGGGGGAGGGAAGGGCCCCCCTGGATTTTTTTCTAGGGGGCCCCCAAAATTTCGAGGCTAGGGGGGGTTGGACCCCACCCTAACCCCCCCCCCTTGTTCATCTATGGGGGGCAATAAAAGGGGGGGGGGGGCAAATCTTCCAATAAAACGGGGGGGGGGGCATTTCCAGACCGTGCACAGGTCTGGGTGCATGTTTGTGCTGTCAGACCCAACTGAATTGTTTGTTTTGCTGTGTTGTATTGCTGTGATTATTTGCTGTACTGTTATTGTGATGGGTGTGGATTTTAGTTGTTTGATTGCGCGTGTGATTTTGTGGTATGTTTGGTTTGTTTTGTGAGTTGTGGACTGTGTAAATTGTTTGTTGAAATGTTTTGCTATGCTGTATGGGCGAGTGATTGTTTTTGTGTTGAATGTGATTGTGCTATTGTGTTGTATAGTTTGTGAGAGTTGTGTTTGTGGTTAAAGTGTTTGGTGATGTGTTGCTGCCAGATGTTTGCTTTATGTTCTGCTATTTGCTTTTGTATTTGTTTGTTTAGCTGTTGTATGTCTGGATGTGTGGGGTGTGCTTGTCTGAGTGCGTTGCGGTGTTTTGTTAGTTGTATGATATGTTGTGGTAGTGGTCTGTTTGTATGCTTAATGTGACCTTTGGGAAATGTGCTTTGTCGGCTTGAATAATGAGTTTTGTGAATGCTTTGTTTGCTTGATATATGTGGCTTGCCAGTTTGTTTTTTTGTAATTTGTGAATTATGTTTTGGTGTGTTGTTGTTTGTGTGTGTGCATGTTTAGTGTTGTAAGTATTGGTAGGTGGTATGAATTGAGATCATTGTAGTGTTTGCGAGTGGGTGTTGTTGATATTTGCTGAGATAGTTGTGATGTCTGGAGATGTTTGATGTTGATAAGTTGCTGTTGGTTTGCGTGTTAGTGTTGAGTACTGTGTGTTTTGAGTTTATGATTATGCCCGCTACTGCTTCCCCTCTACGATCTTCTATGGGAGAAATCCATAGAGGGGAGTGAGCGTTTATGTCGCCTGTGATGATTGTTTTGTTTTGCTAGGAGAGTTGGTGTATGATGTGTCATGTGTGTTGTGTCTGCCATTTGGTTGTTTTCTGTTGTTGCTGATTAAGTTCCCTTGGAGGAATGTAGATGTTTGCGATGTCTATGTGTTGCTTTTTTGTTTTGTGTATGCGTGTTATGAGTAGCTCTGTGGTGTTGTTTGTTTGTTGTGGAGTTTGAGCTAGATTGAGCTGGGAGAAGATAGTGTTTTTGTGTAGTATGTGAGCAGTCTTCCCCCAGTTTTGCCTTGTCTGTCTTGTCTGCACGCGGTGTAGTCTTGTAGTTTTAATGTATTTTTTTGCGATGCTTTGAGTTTTGTTTCTTGCATTGTGATGATGTCTGCTTGTGTTTTGTTGGCGAGCATTTGTAGGTAGCTCTGTGATGCTTGTATTAATGCCATTGATGTTGTTTATTTGTAGTATTTTTAGTTTTGATTTGGAGTGTTGAGTGTTAATGTTGTTTTGTGCTTGTTGTGCTGTGGTGTTGGTTGTGTGTGTTTGTTGGCTGTTGTTTGCATTGTGTTGTTGTGTTTTGGAGTTTGATTGTTGTTTTGTTTTTATGGTTGTTATTTTTGGTGTAGGATGTGTAATTGGCAAGACCATGTTGATTATCGTTTGTATTGTTTGAGTGTGGTTTGCCCACATTTTACATGTACCCAGTGTGGTGTGTGTTTTTTTTTGCATTGTATTAGTATTCGTTTTTTAGTTATGTTTTTGTTGCATATGTTACATGTACCGTATATTACTGTGACTCTGGGACCAGGGTCGGTTTCGACGTCCCCCGCGCGCAGTATTTGAAGCTGCAACCAGATCGCGGGTTTCGGATTGGAGCTTGGCAAAAAGGTGCCTACTAATAGCTGGTTTTGGTACGGTCCTGATTTGAAAACAAAGCATTGAATGATGTTGTTTCGCTTTGTTCTGCATTCCCACCACGAGCAGGCCAGGATAATGTCAAAAGAAAAATTAAAAATTTGATTTTAAAAATCTTCAGGTTTTTTTTAATTTTAAAAGCATTTTTTAATAAAAAGTGTAAAAATCTTACCATTTTTAGATCATTCAAAAAACTTTTGAATTTTGCAGATACGAGCCTAGGTTAGTTGTTGGAGTCGCTGTGGCATAGCATTAACGTTAGATTAATCGGTCAAAATAAAAACGCCACACTACCATATACCAATCACTAAAATTTTTGGGTGCCTTAAGTGCCCCCAATGCACCTTTTTTATTTTAAACACTAAAGTGGCAAAAACCTAAAAAAATCAACAAAATTTGGAAGGGAGAGTTGAATGAACCTGCTGCTCACGACAGTTTACTCACGTATTGATTAATTTTATTGTTTTTGAAATATAATTTGTTTAAGGATGATGAATTTCCGTCTTTAAGTGGAGCCCGAATAGTGCGAATCGCAACACATCCTGATTATCAAAAGATGGGGTACGGCAGTCGAGCGTTGGCATTATTAAAAGACTATTATGAAGGAAATTTTCCAAATTTGGGCGAAGATACGGAAGCTATTGTTACAAACGGAACTGAAAAAAACTCAGAGGTTACTTTTAGCATTTTCAAGATTATAATTATATTTTTCCAAAAAAAATTGGTGTCAGTTCCCATAATGTAAATGTAGAACTTAATAGCAAAAATTATTAAAACATATATTATAAAAGTAGAAATTTTGTATAGTTTTATGTGAAACGTATGGGTGGCTGTCTTTTAATATGTAAATCTAAAGTACGGAGCGGTAATACAAAAATCGACTTTTGTCCTTTCGTTGTCAAGTTATTTTCGCCCTTAGCACACCAAAATCGACTTTGTTGCGAATGAGAAATTACTCAGAATAATTTTGTGTTCTCAATATGTATATTAATTTCTGTATTAATATCAAGAAGCACTTGTATTTCAATAAAAAATTAATATTATTTCTGAAAGTCGACTTGAATTATGCCATTTTTAATCGAAATTTTGTGACTCTTTAATTTTACATTAGATCAGATATAACTTAATAACTAAAACTTAGTATAAAACAAAAAGGAAATTCTAAAAAAGGAAATTTTCCATTAAACGAGCACTGTCATAAATCAATAATTTTTATTATCGTCCGGATTATATGACTCTTTAAAATCTGATCTAATGACCTGATTGAACTGAAAATATAAAGCTTATAAATTTCATTAATTTCAAGTTTAAAACATTTTAATGTTTTAGACTTTGTCTGAAGAAAGCAAAATATTATCAAATTTGAACAGATAAGGTTGTTTTAAAAGAATATTATTCGTTCCGTAAAAATTTGATTTGTGACATTTTCCTTTTATTTATAAAATAACGTTTATCCAGTTTGATATTTTGAGTGCTCAAACAATCAAGCCTGAGACTACAACACGTACGAAAAACAAAATAATATGTTATTCAACGTTAATTATAGGCAACCAAAGAAATTTCTGGATCTGGCCTGTTAGAAGAATCTATAGCGCCAAGACAAAATCTTCCACCATTATTATTAAGGCTGAACGAAAGAAAACCTGAAAGACTTGACTATTTAGGAGTAAGTGTTCCTACCATTGACAACATTTTAATTTTACATTTTAATTTTTATTGCATAATTTTCTCAGTAAATAAATTATGGTAGTTTTTTTTATCAAAACAACACATCTATATTTTTTAATCGCCTAATAAAATTCTTAGCATTCTGGACCTTTAGCAAATATGCACGTGCTTGGCAACTGGCTTTCACAGATAGCTAATTAGCTTGTTCTCACTCGTCTCTAATAAAATAAGCTTAATATGTGGGGTAACTGACTTTATTTCGACCACCTTTTCTTAGTTTTTTGAATAAGTTTTTTTTTGGATTTTTCCAATCGACCCAAGATTTGGTCTAAAAATCAAACGATAGCTATTTTTTGTAATTCTAGAGTAGAATTTTAAAATTTCTGATACGCTTAAAGATCAGTGGAGATTTAAAGTTTTTCATAGTGGCCGAAATTAAGGCTCGAGCCATTAACTTCGGCCACCTAGAAAAAACTGGTCATAACTATGCCAAAAGGAACAATAAAAATTTTTAAAGGTTGCAGATTTATCCTTAGGTATTGTTCTTGGTACATATAACTTAATTTTCTCCCGTTTGCAAACTTTAAAAACAAATTTTATAAAAATCTGTATTTTTGTTGAATTTTTTTGCTTAAAAAACGTCAAAAAAATCAAGCAAGCAAAAAATTCTTTATAAATACGGTAGTACGATGATAATTGAAAACAGCGAAAAAGGGCAGGTTCTTTTACCTTAATTTTAAGGTGGCCGAAAATAACGGAATCTTAAAATGCGCAGTTAGTTAAACGCATTGCAAAGTGATTTTGAAAAAAAATATCAAAACATGAAAATTAACAATTTTGAGTTTTAAATAGAAGTTATTTTCGTTCTAAATTTGATGCAGTTTAAATACAAAGCAAAAATTAAGAAAATCACAAAAAATTCACTTTTTGTATGAGAATGTTGATAATGCAGAATAACACAAATAAAAAACTTTTGCAAAAATACTTTGTTCAACATTCATCCAGTTACTTTTGTGCTAGTTCTTTGTGATTTAAAAATAAGCCCATTTTCTAACACCCTAAATTTGGTGGCCGAAATCAAGGCTTGATCGAAATTAAATCAAATACCCTAATAGTGTTTTATTCATAATTAAATTTACCGAAAACAATTAATAATATTATTATAATGTTCGATAATAATCCGTAGTTCGATTTTTATTATTATTGCTGTTTTGGGATCTTAATGATCTTAGAGTGTTGTTATAGATAGACCTTTAAAGAAATTTATTATAATTCAATTTTAGACGTGCTCTGCTCACGGCGACAATGCTGTACTAATGCGATGCTGTCTTCTCCCCCCGCTTTAATTGCTGTACCAATCCCCGTTTATCGCATTATTTTCATAGTTGTTGTTAATGAAAAATAAAATGAAGATTATTGAAAAAACAAATTGCAAATCCACATTAATATCTGTTTACGGATTTCAGGCAAAAACCTTTGCTTGTTTCTAACCTTAAAGACCGGTAAACTCTTCTTACTTTTGCTTATAGTCCTTTTATTATATTTTTTATTTTTATTATTTTTATTGTTCTCTCTGTATTATTAAATATAACCTCACATCTAATCCCTAAAATCCTCTAATAGAGGTGGGGCTTTGACTAACATTCTACATCAACAACAGTGCTGATATAGGGTGGTAGGCAAGTATCAAAGTATCATGCGCCGCTTCAAAAAAATTGACGCTTCCAGATAATCTTTAAGTTTAGTTCATAATTTATTGATTTTTATTTTATTTTTAGGTATCTTATGGCTTGACACAGCCTTTGCTAAAATTTTGGAAACGTAACGGATTTTTACCACTTTATCTTCGCCAGACTGCTAACGAATTAACTGGTGAACACAGTTGCATTATGCTCAAATGTTTGCATCAAAATGAAGGTATTATTTTTTAGGATTAGTTCTAAAACATTAATAAATCGCATGGGAAGTTATCATTTTGTTAATATAAATAAAATTCATAAAAATTTTTATTTAAGTTAATATAAAAAATAATCTTCGTAATTGCTTTATAATGTTTATTCTAAACGACGTTGTGTTTATATTAGACTAATGTTATTAATTCAATCGTAGTTTCTCTCTTTTTTTATTTTGGAGTATGTATTATTATAATCATATTTTAATTATTTATAGAATTAACTACATCTTGGTTGCAATTTTATTGGATCGACTTTCGTCGAAGATTGGTTAGTTTGCTAGGTTATCAATTTCGGCAATTCGGTACTTCGTTGGCGTTAAGCTTATTACAAGAAAAGGGATACAAAGTTACTGTTTCTTCAAATGACTCAGGTAAGATTTAATAAAATAACAATTATAGTTTTTAATAATCATTTTTTTAATATTATTAAAATATATCAATTGGAATATCCCTTCAATTTTTGTTTAATTAAACTAACTATGATAAGTTGATTAAAACTACCACTTTAAAAACAAAAAAATCAAAATAATACTAATCTGTACAAAAGGTTAGAAATTTATTTTACGCATCTCGCAGTTGTGATTCCTACCACGGTATGGCGATTGGTAAAAAAATACAAGATAAATGTTGTATGCGGCCATAGGTCACCGACCTTCGACGGCTCAGGGGGGGGGGGGGTCCCCACCCGGGGGTGTGGAGGTTTTTGCCCACCCGGGGGGGGGTCCCACCCGGGGGTTTTTTTTGCAAAAAAAAACACCCGGGGGTGCTTGGGGTGTTTTTACCATTTTTTTGACCAAAATTGACAATTTTATGAAGAAATTTGACCATTTTTTAAGCATCTTTTGGGATTGTCTGGTGGGGGGGGGGGGGGTGGTCAAAAATGGGCCTTAGGGGGGGGGGTCAGGGGTTCAAGGGGTCGATGGGGGGGGGGAGGGGTCAAAAATGGGCCTCAGGGGGGGGATAGGTCTCAGAGGCCGTAGGGGGGGGGGGCGACCCCCCCCCCTACACCCCCCCCCCCTTCGGTGACCTATGTATGCGTCAGAAACACAAAAATGTCTTCGCCTAACAAATGAATTGTCTCTGCGCGTATTATTATTTCTTATTATCCACATCACATCATGTCTTATTTGGCTGATTTTCTGGATTTTTGCTGTCTAATATTGTTTTTTAAAAAACTATTTTAATAATTTAGAGCTTTCACGCCAGGAATTGGCTACACATCTGTCAAATTCTGACCTAAAACGATTAGAAATGTATAGCAGAAATATGGTGGACTACCATCTAATAACAGATCTTCTTCCCACAATTGCTCGACTTTATTTCACAGGAAAGCTTAAAGGAGCTTCGACTAGTGTAGCCCAAAGTGCTATATTGTTGGGTAATTTCAATATTAGATTTTTAAAAAAAAAATACATCAGGCAGAGAAAATAATAGTAGTTAGTCATTTTTGTAATTTTATGAATATTATGCTCCTACCTGCTGGTAATCACAATTGTGTGTGACATTTAAGTTTATGACGTGTGCTACTTTTCTAATAGCAAAACTAACATGTCTATGCAATTATTATGTTTTCTTTGGTCAAAAATAACTCTACTATATTTCTTTATTTTGTATTTCATTGTCATTGTGGGTTTAATTTTTGTTCAAAATGCTAAACAACAAAATATATGTTTTTTAAAAGTTTTTCTTTCATTTTACTACAAAATTTGAGAAAACAAATTAATAAATACATTCACAACTAAGGATGAAATTCGTCTCAGCTTTATTATGCGCAAAAGTTTTTAAAAGAGGTAATTTTTTGCGAATTAATCATTAAAAAATCTAATTTTGTAAATAGTACAAAGTACAACATTTAAGTTGTTTTTTGTTATTTTGAGTTATCGTTTATTTTCGCAAGCAAAATTAAATTTTGTTGGTGTTTTATTCGTCAACAAGACAAAAATCTGAAAAAAAAGTAATTGCAACACTCTAAAATGGCGTTCTACGGGACTTTTTTATAAAAAAATTAAATTCCACATTTTTAACGTAAAAAAAAAGATAGTTTTTGTTAAAAAAACAATTTCTATCCTTTTAAAAAAAATTTAAATGAAACAGCATGTTTATATTGAGTATTATAACATAGATAGGCAGGCAGGTTTTTAGAATTTAGAGGGTATACTCGAAAAAAATATTTGCCCCCGCAGCGAACAAATGCAGTAGTAATATTTTAAGAATTTTTGACCTAAAGGCGATATTGTTCTTTGTTTAGGTATGGGTTTGCAGTGTAAGTCAGTGGACGATCTGTGCAAAGAACTGAATCTGCCTTCAAACCAACTCCTGTCGCTCTTTAACAAAACAGTCAAGAAAATAATGAACTATTTGGATGGGGTGTGCGAAAAGGCAGTAGCCGAAGAATCAACGGAATTGGGAAAACCCGCAGTCCCAGCTAAAAAGAAAATCGTTCGGGCCGAACCCACCAAATTAAGTCTCGATGTAAAAAAAAAAAACAATAATTAGTATCTTTAAAACTGATGTCTGCTATATAAAAGTTAGCAGGATTTTTATTTTTTTATTTATTTATTAGTAAAATGCACAAGTCATAAATTACGACAACTATACGTACAAGTAAAAAAAAGATACTAAAATGTCATTATAAACAAGCGAATCAAATACATACAAAAAGAATCAAAAGTTACATTATAAATGATTAATATGAAACGACTTGATTTTATTTTTAAATTGTGCTAATATAGTTGATAAAACAATATTTTTGGTAACCTGTTCCATGTTTTTATTACTCTGTTAGAAAGAAATTCTTCGACACATCAAGCTTATTTAATTTACCTTCAAGTTTTAACCCATTATTTGTTAGTCTATCGTTTTTTCCATGGTAAAAAGCAGATCTCTATTTATGTCAACCAAACCATATAAAATTTTATATACCAAAATCATATCGTTTTTAATCCTACGATTTTGCAAACTTTCCAATTTAAGCTCAATTAACCGAGTATTATAGGGAACCGCTGGGAAACAAAATCGTTCGTAAAGCCGTTTGGTGAAAATTCTTTAAGGTTTTTCTAAAATTTCTATATTTTTGAGTAGAAAAGGTGACCAAATATGTTTCGAATTTAAGGAGCGGGCGAATATTATGTTTTGTACGCAAGCAAATATATCCATATCACTTGACTGAAACGTTCGAAAAAGTAGTCCTACTTTAGCACATGCATTTGCTGAGATTTTGGTGCAATGCTCCGAAAAGTTTTGGTTATTATCGATATTAATTAATTATTCAGGTATTTAATTTCACCAAACCAAACAAAATATTTTTTTCAATGTAAAACAATGGAGAATCACGGCGGTTAATTCTATGTACACAAAGGTCTCAAGAAGAATTGGAAATAAATTGTATAAGACCGGAAAAAACGAGGAAGAAACAAAATATGCACAACCAACTATCTTTTTTTTAAAATGTTTTATGTTTATGTTATTTTCGAGTGTTATGATCGTGTTTTTTTTTGTTAACCAGTGTCATATACAAATTATTTTTAAATCTGCTCGAGACCTTTGTGTACATGGAAGTAACCGTCGTGATTGTTCATAGCTTCAAAATTGAAGTCTGATAAAAAGTAATAATTTTAAATGAAGATTTTTGTGTATTTCGCATTTTAACAAAACACTTTACTAAAGATAAATAAAAACACGGTAGCCATATAGCTACCACTAGCTAACTCCAGCCGTATACGACTCTTTTACTGTTTCGTTCACGTAGGGTCTTTTCATGTATCCTAAATTAATATTTTTAACTATGTTACATCAATTAATGTGTATGATAGGCCGTACCTATTGGAGGAACAGCGGGAACATTCCCCCGTGTGGTTTTTAAACCAACTCTGGATGGAGTGTTTTTTTTTTTCTGAATAAGCGCTGTCGGATAGAATGGATTTTTGGCCGACTGACCCCCAGTTCCCTCCACCCCTGTCACAAAATTCTGGGTACGGCCATGATAGGTATACATTTTCAGTTATATTTATTTTACTGCTTGCTGTTAACGCCCTCAGAATATTTCTCAAAATATAAGCGTTTAAATAAAATGCTTAAAATCTTGTTGTTAAAAAAAACAACTCAGGATTTTGTTTTTTTTTCAGGAGGATCTGGCGGATGATGCAGAGGTTGTAAAAAGACTGAGAGAGCCGATGGATGATTTTAACTTGTCTGAATACGCCATAACGGCCGATGACGACGAATGGGATTCGGCCGTGAAGGCCAAGAAAGGCGGAGGCCTACTCTCTGTGAAAAGGTAATACTATTTGTTTGCTTGTTTTTTTTTAAATTTTCTGCTTATTCATGCTCTTCCTGATATACATTATGTAACTAACGGAGTTACTCGCAAAAAGTTGTAAAGCTTGTTAATTTTTTGACTAGTTGATTGATTAAAGATTTGTAGGTACTTTTAATTTTGCAAATAAAGTCGACTTAACGAATGTATACTGCTAATATGGAGGCAGATGGATGTTAGCAAGGTGCTGGCCCACTCCGTCGTTACAATAGGCACTAAAAAATCCAGCCAATTCTGTCTTAAGGTAGAACTTCACAGTTTTTTTTTGACGACAGATCTTTTTGAATTACATCTTACTATACGTAGTTTGACCTGCTGATTCAATTTTTGCATTCATTTTTCTGTAAAAAAAATGTTATCGTCCACAATCATCAAATAACATCAATAAAATACATGTCAAAAATACAAAACATTAATAAAGTTTATTACCAAAAATAATCTATTTTTTCATTTTCTATTTAGCGTATCTTAAATAATAAAACATTTTTTTGAATTAAAAAGCTAAAAAATAAAAAAAAAATTTTCGGCGTTAAAAATATGGTCGAGCGACTACTCGAACCAATGGATCCGAGGATCCGAGCGCGACGTACTAACCACTCGGGATTTTCAATTAAAAGGAGCTTTTAAAGGAATGGTTCAAAATGTCGTTTCTCGGCGTCAATTAAAAGAAAATTAAACGAAAATTAAAAAAAATGATTCTTTATTTTTAAACGAAAGTTTGGAAATAGTTAGATATAGGCTTTTACCATTTTTTTATTATAAACGATTAAAAAATGACTTCAGGATTTTTTTTTACTATATATTTTTGTAAAAAAGTCTTTTTTGCAATTTAAAAAAAAACCCTGAGATCATTTTGAACCCAAACCACCTCTGAAAGTTGCCCCCTACATTACCCTAATTTATTATAAAATTTCGCCCAAAAATAACGAATCAATTTTTTAAAGGCCTTATTGTGGTTTTTAGAGGTAGAATCCATGGACATCTGTTGCGAACTGGACAAACTTTTCGGTGATGTTTTTATAACCACTGGATAGCTCAGATTTTTTTATTTATAAACTTTTTATAGCACCCCACTTTTATGGGCCAAAAATTAATATTTATAATGATTATGCGACTTGTAGTCCAAGTGGTCAAAACTGTGAAGTTCTACCTTAAACAAAAGAGTCAAAATAAGTCGTTGGTAAAATTATTTTGGAGTCAGGTTGAGTTATTCAGCTTTGCCATCGCCACATTAACCGAAAATAGTAGTTAGTGAGCTCCAGCCTTTTAAAGCTGAAAAATCTCCGGTGATCCGCCTTTTAAATGAGTGGTTTTTAAGCTTAATTAAGCTTAAAATAATATTTTAAACTTTTATCCGCATTTTTAGGATTATTTTTACCGTATATTAAATTTCTAATAAAAATTTGTTTTCAAAAACTTTTGACAAAACTAATCTATTACTTTATTTTATTATTCATTTATGAAATCAGTACAGCAATTGGTGGGGCTTCGGAGCTCCGAAAAGCGGAGCTCCAGGACACATCACTTCTGGTAAAAATGATGTTCTACTGGTAGAATAATTGGAATTGCATGTTTATTATTGCTAAAATTTTCTCCACTGTAAAAAGTGGTTTTTTTTACACTCCGTTTCAACAGAAACAACACACATTTGTATCTTGGCGGTATTTTATACCAATGTAACTATTACGATTGTTTTTACATTCAAAATATGTTAACGGAGCACAATACCGGATAAGAATTTTTTTTGAAAAATATATCGATTTCTATTGGTAACAATTAACTATTAAATTGCTTAAAGGATACGTTAATACAATAATTAAATACATTTTGTACAAAATGTAGCAGTCGTTGGCAGTTGTTAAACGAACTTACTGGCTAACTAAACATTCAGTTTTTTTATACCCTTCTTATATAATTTTACTTAAACAATTAAACTAAAACCAACATTTTCCAGAAAAGAAAAGAAAAAAAGACAACTAAGTTTGCCTGAACTTAATGAAATAAACAAACCAGACTTAGAGCGAATGATAAAAAAGAAGAAGAAGAAATACAAAAAA
This sequence comes from Microlaimidae sp. YZB2_3, assembly GCA_030248175.1. Taxonomy (NCBI): domain Eukaryota; kingdom Metazoa; phylum Nematoda; class Chromadorea; order Desmodorida; family Microlaimidae; species Microlaimidae sp. YZB2_3. Next base: position 1,834 of record JASAMX010029865.1, on the reverse strand, counting down.
TCTCAGTGATGACTTACTTTGGTTCTGTTGTTATTATTAGTGATACTTGTATTGTTGTGCCAAAACAAATTTTATTGATTTTATTTTATTTGATATTCAACACTATCAAAAACTTGCTGTTGTGTGGTTTAAATTGAAATATTGCGGATGATAAATTAATTAACCTGAAAGCTTTAGCGTAGCATTTGAATTAATACTCAAAATGAATAAGGTCCTTTTCTCAGAAAATGATTTTATAAAATCTATCACATTTTAAATTAATTTTCTGTAAACCTTTATTTTTCAACTAGAAGAAATATTTTAACTTAACCATGAATTGCCAATTAATTAAATTTTAAACATAAGCTTTTGGCTTCATAGACTTTATTTCCACAAAACTTTTTAAAACCGTCTGTTTTTATATACTCTGCAAAAAATTTGATTTAGAATACCCTCTTTTGAGCTAAGTTCTAAAAAATCTTTAAAAATATCGGTAAACACAAATAGCTGATTTTTATATAGTTGTATCAATTTTATTTGACCATGGAAAATGAAATTTTTGATAATAAAAAATGGGAAAATGTCATGGTTTACGTTTGTAGTTTTATACTGTCCTAAAGCAACGAAAATTTATGGCTGCATCGAAAACATACTATAACAAAAAATACTACATAATTGGTGCAGATATGCTAGATAATACCGCTCATCTCTCTCTGCGAGTGGACTAGTCGGTTGTGTTTGGTTTATTCTCCGTAAAATATTCCTTTAGAATCGATTTATTGACTTTAATATGGATGATTAGCTACAAACTCTGATATTAATTTCCATGGATGATTTTTAATTAGCCAGGTTTTGCTTTTTTCTGATAAATACTCAAAATCAATTGGTTGTATCGAATTTTTAATAACTAATAACTTGTTTGCATGTCAAAAATGTCAAATTCTTTTGGCTCATTGTACAAACGTACATAAACTGGGTTTTTTTTATAACACAGCCTTCGACTACACAGCACGTGAACGTTCATAATTTACGTTTGTTTGGAATATGGCGAAATGTGGCATTTGCGCGGTGTCTATTCGATCGGTGAAAAATCGATTAGCGATTGCAAATTCTGCGGAAATCCATTTCATATAAAATGCACAGGACTATCTGATCAAAATTTTGCTAAATTGTCGTCCGTTGTAAATTTAGCCTGCTCAGTATGTAGCGAGCGCCTACGTGCTCTTCCACAAGAACTATTTAACCTTAAATCGCGTGTTGCTACCTTAGAAGCATCTGTTTTGGATCCCATTGACTCTTGCAGTGTGGAGAGTGATACCGATGCTAATTCGCAAGCTGATGATGAACCGTTTCAGCAACAGAAGAAGCGTCGTCGCCGCCAAGATAGAAAACTCTATCTTGTTTCTAAGTCTGAGCTGGAGGAGGTGGTACGTCCACTGATCGCTGAGGAACAGGAGCGAAAAATAACGAGAAGTTTTTGGTGCTCAAGGGTGTCCCGGAGGTCCCCACAGAAGATGCTCTTTGGAGATTGCTTTACAGCATGTTTTTTGCTGTTTTGAGAAAAGTTCCGCCACGGCCCGTGGAAGTTTTTCGAATGGGAAAAACTTCTAGTAGATTTCCAAACAGATTAGTAAAAGTCAAGTTTGAAAGATCGTCTCACCAGAATGAAATTTTGGAAAAGAGCAAAATGCTGCGCACGCACCGCCAGTTTTCCGGTATTTTCATTCGGCCAAGTTTTACCTTTAATGAGCGCAAACGCATTTCTGCTTTGTACCGTGAAAGAGATAATTTGGGCGCGGACAAATTTTTTGTTGCAAGAGATGGTTTTTCACCAAGCACGTGGAAAATAATTCCG
>JASAMX010029862.1:0-20013 GCA_030248175.1 Microlaimidae sp. YZB2_3 | reverse complement strand
GTAACAATAATTGTCTCGGTTCCAAAAATTACAAAGTAAACTTAGAGAGTATGTTGAATCATATACAGGTTAGGAAGCAAGTAGGAGACAGCTAAAACTGCCTCGGAGGCATGTAGGAGGCCGGGTGGAGGCAGGTAGGAGGCAGCAAAATTTCCGATAGAGTCAGGTAGGAGGCAGGTAAAAACCGTTTTTCCAATTCAGGCACCCCGTCCTTACCGGGATATGACACTATAACCTGTAAAAATAACAAAGAAAACAACTTTAACTACCCCTGCTTCGGGTGATTACTTAATAACTGTCATTTTTCTCTGGAAGAGGCTAACTGTGAATATGTATAAAACACGCTTGTCAGAATACAAGTGGGTGGAATGAATATGCTATAAATACGGACGAAATAAAAATTTTTGATAAAGCAAACTAAACTAACATTTGCGGAATTTACTAAACTTTCTCTGAAAAATTATTAAACATTCACTAAAAGGCTAACTGTGCACTTACTTACTGCGTAAATACTTACGTTTAATTCTGAAAAACTTTCGTAAACATTATTTTGCATCAAAAACTGTCAGAGAACAACCTTAAAAAATATTTTCTTTTATTTTCTTTCGCTATTTTTATGAAACCAAATTTCCAAGATTTAGGAAACTTGCAGCCGACAGAATTCAGAGCCTACTCATTTTAAAGCCAATTTGGAACTTTTGAAGTTAAAAACTCCGCTTAAACCTAAATTCATAAACTCAAAATAAAAACGTCATTCAATTTCAAACTTTAAATATGTCGAAAAATTTAAGTTTCGTCCGCGGGGTACCTGACAATTTGTAAAAAATTGTGCTTTTATGCCATAAAGTTTGGGGTGTAAATGGGACTTCCTAATCATGAAAAATTCTAAATATATTGATTTATAACATTCGTATTTTTTTAATAATTAGCATAATCTAATAAAATTTTACTGAAACTGTTTTTAAATATAATAAAAAAATAAAATACATGTTACCATTTTTTTGTTTTTTGTGATTTTTTACACTTAAAAACCCTCTTCAATACCTCTGTGAGTATTTGCGTAAAAAACTTTCTTATAAAAATAAACATAAATTACTTCGTCTGAACGCTGATTCCCTAAAGGTACTTAAAAGGAAAAGATTGCAAATATTTAACTGTGACGTAAACACAAATTTCGAGTGAGTGTATTCTTATGTATAAAATAGGCAGCATTCTTAATGCTAATAATTTTTACTGTCTGTAATAAAATTTACAAATATCATCTTCTAGAAATATTTTAATTAATTTGCTGTCCACCTACCTACCTCCTTAAAATGTTTTCCGTCTAGTCACGCGTATAATTAATAGCAGAAATCGCAAAGTTCATTTTGATAAATATAATATAGGGTAATAGACTTAAATTCGGCCAGGCCTTAATTTCGGCCACCGGCTATTATTTTTGCCGTGCGCAAAGTTTTAAATAAACCGCGTATGACTAGATAGATCGTAATGTCATCTATCTATTCATACGTAGTTTATTTGATAATTTTGCGCCTGGCAAAAATAACAGCCGGTGGCCGAAATTAAGGCTGGCCGAATTTAAAGTCAGTTACACTAATATGTAAAATTTTTTTGGAGCACGTTTATTTTAAAATGGGCACTTTGGCCTAACTACCCGTCTTGCCTCAGCAGCCAGTAGAAGTTTAGCCATTTTTAATAAGTTTTCCTTTAGCACAAAATTTTATTGTCTCTGATAAATCGAATTTTTAAACGTTTTATTTTTCCAATAAAATCATAAACCTGTCGGAATACAAATTTAATGCTGTTGTTTTTAACAAGTTGTATTATTATTGTTTTTAATATATTCTTTTTGAGTGAAATTAAAGCGTGTTTTTTTAATTGAAATCATGGGTGGCGCGGGAGCGCCACGGGGCGATTTAGCCCCGTATCGCCGCGCCAACCATAATTAGAGAACGTAGGTAAATTTTGAGATACATGTTCATCTCCTTTTTCTTCTTCTTATTCTAACGCTCAATTCTTAAAATCGATATTCCTCCTTCGTTACTGATTGATCAAAAATAAACATGGGCTCTTTGGAAAGAAGAAGGAATTACGCAACTTTCTATAGGAGCCATTTTTTTCATTTAGGTCCTTGTTATCGATTTATTAATCAAAATAATAAATTGAAAAAATAGACAAATAAAAACTCCCAACCGCACAATAACAGCCTTTTGGCAACAATAAGGATTGTACAGAGCAGACAACCAACATCCCCTCATAGAAACCAAAAAAAACAGACCGGTTTTAATTGGTGGCAGAAACGGAACCAGTTCCCAGCGCCATCTGCTTCAACCGCGCGAATTAAATATAATTAAATATAACTAAATATAATTAAATTAATTATAATTAAATTAAATATATCATGGGTGGCGCGGGAGCGCCACGGGGCGATTTAGCACCTTGGCGCCGCGCCAACCATAATTAGAGAACGTGGGTAAATTTTGAGATACATGTTCATCTCCTTCTTCTTCTTCTTATTCTAACGCTCAATTCTTAAAATCGATATTCCTCCTTCGTTACTGATTAATCAAAAATAAACATGGGCTTTTTGGAAAGAAGAAAGAATTACGCAACTTTCTTAGGAGCCATTTTTTTCATTTAAGTCCTTGTTATCGATTTATTGATCAAAATAATAAATTGAAAAAATAGACAAATAAAAACTCTCAACCGCACAATAACAGCCTTTTGGCAACAATAAGGATTGTACAGAGCAGACAACGAAAAGTCCCTCATAGAAACCGCACAAAAAAGCAGACCGTTTTTAATTGATGGCAGAAACCGAACTAGTTTCCAGCGCCATCTGCTTCAACCGCACGGAAAACGGCGCAAACAACAGAGTACTATTTTTAATTTTTACATAACTGATGACAAAATTAATTCAAAATTTTATTAAAAAAATAAAAATGTGTCAGTGGCGCGGGAGCGCCACGCGGCGGTTTAGCCCCACGGCACCTACAGCACCACAGTACACTATAATTAGAGAACGTTGGGAAAATTTTTAGTAATTTATGTTCATCTTCTTCTATTTATTCTTATAATTCTAATGCTCATTATCTTAAAATCAATATTCTTAATCGTTCACGTGCCGATTTAACCCTGCGGTACCACACCAACTATAATCAGAGAATCTGAATAAAATTTGTAATTTATGTTCATGATCTTCTTCTTCTAATTTTTTTATTCCAAAAAAATAATTGCAATCATCGGTGGCGCGGGAGCGTCCACTGCTATTTAGCCCCACAGCACCTCGAAAACTATAACTAGAGCACCTGGTAAATTTTGTAATTCATGTTTGTCATCTTTTACTTCTTATTATTATTTATATTTCAAAAAATATAATTCCAATGATCGGTGGTGCGGGGGTGCCACACTGCAATTTAACCCACGGCACCGTGCCAACTATACTTAGAGAACGTGAGTAAATTTAGTAATTTATGTTCATCATCTTCTTATTATTATTATTTTTACTTTAAAAATTATAATTGCAATCATTGGCGCACGGCATCGCGCCAACTATATTTAGAGAACGTGGTAAACTTTGTCTGGAGCGCCATTGCATCGCACTAACTATAATTAAACAACATGGGTAAATTTTGTAATTTAAATTCTTCTTCTTATTATTATTATTATTTATTTAAAAAAGTATATCTCGGCAACGGAATGATTATAAACATATGTCATTGCGCAGCTAAAACCATAGTTTATTAGGCTATTTTTTTAATTTAATTCAAAAAAAGTGGTAGACTAGCCTTCAAAAATGTTCTAAGAATAGAGCAGGAAAAAAGGGCGATTTTTCCCCGGGCGTATGTTTAGACAAAAAAGATGTGGACTAAAGCCAATGTCTTTCAGGCTGAAATTAAGGGCGCACCGTTCTCCGCCAAGAAGAAATAAACATTAACGCGCAAACCAAGAAAATTAAAAAAATTAAATCTCAATAGTAGTGTAACCAATAATTATTTAATTGCATCACGTGTTCCACTGCGCGTGATATTTTCTAGGAGAACGAGTGGTTACTCGACCACCCTTACAATTTCACCCTGATAGAATTCATCTTTAGTCTGAGATGGACATTATGTGAACTATAGGAAATATGCATTTGGTTTGGGCAGCTGCTCACTAAATAAAAATTTCTACCATATGATAATGATTTATTTATACATTGATCTAATCGCACAGCACTGTTGAATTTTTTTAGTTTGATGAAATGTCAATTGAAAAAATCATACTCACAGCAATCTTTGACAAGCGCGAAATCGCCACTTTTTTCAAATTTATAGTTGTTTCTTACACTTTAAAAATATTTTTTTGTTGAAGTAGGTACGTTTCTACAATTGGTGAAACAGATTTATTAAATAAGCATTTTTCTCTATTTTTAGCAAGTTAACCTAAAAATGAAATATATATATATATTTAAATTCATACAATTTTTATATATTTTTAAAATTCATAAATTGCTTTTGAATCACACAAAATGGACCTTTTTACTTTTGTTTTTTGAACATTTTGGAGGAAGTACTGTACGAACCAAGTTTTACTCAATAAATTTAAGGTTTAAAGAAAAAAAAACGCTTTTTGATTAAGTTTTATTGAATAAAAACGCAAAAAATAACAACAAAATAAAAGACAAATCAGTAGCAATTTGAAGTTTTTCTAGGACGAGCGTGCGAGGAGACCGACGAAATCGATCATGAAGAACCGTCGGGAATCCGAATTCTCAGAACAAACCACTTTCGACCGCTCCCGTTCCATGGACAGAATCGGGGGTGGGGAGATATTGGAGCACCGACGAGTAAGTTTAAAAATCAAAATAAATCTAATGAATTAAAATTAATTTTTTTAAAATTCAAATTAATAGCATAACTTAGCCAGAACGTGCAACTAAGTTTTTCAACGTGTGCCTCCTTTTATTCTCGGTACCAACTTAAGGTCGAGTTATTTTGGACATTTAAAAGTGTAAGATAAATGATTTATTTTTTGACGGTTTTAGCGTGAGTAAAAAATTGTTAATTAAAAATTCGAAGGTGTAAAGAAATTATTCTTTTTACGCTAATTTGTCGTTTGTCTCGTACTTATAGAAGCATTAAAGTATTTTATTATAACTTACAAAATCATTACAGTATAAGTAAGCGCCAAAGTCTATTCGATTGCTAACGCACTTTGATTACCAACAAATAACAAAATTATAAATAGTTGTAATAACACCAGATATTTTTGTTATTCCCGGATGCACAAGAAAAAGTCATGTAAAAAAGCTTTTCTAATGTAAAAATATCCTCTTTTAAACACTTTATAGTTTAGATAACAAATTGTATTGTCCAATTTTTATATGCGTCTTTTTATATTTCATTATTGAAAAATAGTTTCTGTGCAATTACAGAAACTTTGTTGAATATAGTGCACGCTGCTCAACAATGTCACTATAAACACGACTTTTAATGCGTAAAAAACCGCTAAGAATAAATGGTGACTCTAAGCTAAATGTCAAATAAACAATGGAGCAAACAATATTAGCAAAGAGAAAGAATGACTCTTGACATTTGAATTGGTTAAATAAACTTGTTTTAATAGACGTTTACTTTTGCCTTTTATTATTTGCTTTTGCAGCCCTAACGCATAAGTAAAATTCTTTTTAAACGCTAAATGACATATTTTAAGGGATCTTTCATATGCTTAATTATTTCGGTAATTCCGATTGCTTCTAAACAGTAATTAAATTTTTATTCAGGGGACCTATTGCTTTACTTTAATTTTTAAATCATTTTATACGTTTTAAAACTGATACATAACTTCTAACAAAAAACACAATGCGGCGCTTCAAAGTATATTTTTGGAAGGAAGGAAAACTCAGTGACGCGTAAAACTATTTCTGCCGGTTTTTTACCTAACTTTAATACTTTACGTTGATTTTATTACTATTTAAAATATACAAAATAATTTCAGTAAATTATTATTCGTCCGTTTTTCCGGTTTCATAAAGTGTATGATTATTAATTTTGTGATTTCTTCATAACTATTTAAAACACAAACGTGTAAAATAATACGTGGAAATTCGCGGAATTCCTGAAAAAATCTCTCTCACTTATTGGCTTTGTACAGGCATAAATTATTTTTATCGGTTTCATAAAGTGAAATATTATTGTTTTGTAATTTTTTTCTAACAATTCAAAACCACCTGCGGAAATCTTTTTGTTTTCAAAATAAAATACGCTTAAAATTATTTCTTCGGATTTCAAAAAGCCGTGTATTATTCCTTTAAGATTGTTTCATTGCTATCTAAACCGTAAACTCGAGAACAAATTTATTAAATAACAGGGTGGCGCCTTGCAAAAAAATCTCTCTCCCTCGCATATTCGCCACAAATACCCATTTACCTAGGTGAAGCAGCGGGCGGTGCCGGCCACGACTGAAATTATACAGAAGAATGAGGAAGCTACGTTTTTATTACTATCAATAAAACTTAAACTTTTTAATTATTTTCACTAAAATGCTAAGCGGCGCCCTGCCTTAAAACTTCCCTTACTTATTCGCCCGAATACTATTTGTTGGCATTTAGGTGGAGCAGCGGGCGGCGCCAGCCGTGACTGAAATTATACAGAAGACTGAGGAAACGACGCGCACCGAAGAAGTGGAGCGCAGCGTGCGGAAAAAGAAGGAAAAGCGCTCCCACCATCGAGGTGAGCGCCACCATCACCACCGCAGCGGCGGCGGCGCGGAACACCACCAGGGCGGATTCCACTACAGCAGCAGCAGTCGCGGAGGAGAAATCAGACAGGGCGAAGTGGACAACCCGCCATGGACGGTACCCTTTGGTAAGACTCGCCCGTCTATACATAGACCAAGTCAATTAAGAGTGACTAGGTTTAGACGAATTGTATCTAAATTCTTAAATTAGTCTGGATCTGGTTAGACTTATTTTATAAAGCAAGATAAAAAGCATTCAGACGTAGTCACAATATCAATTAATATGTTTAGAATTAAATCATAACTAGACGTTCTGGCTACATTGTAGACATAGACTTCCGTATCTATAGATTATCTAGACCTACATCCGTATCCGTATTATGAGTGGTTTGTACAGTTGTTGAATAAAACAGAGGTCGATAGTATATTCAATTTTAATTTATAAAAATTACAAAAATAAAAAAATAATTTTTTATTTGTTAGCTTCTTGTTTTTTTCTTTTTAATTATCCCATGTTTTCGTTTATTTACTCGCTGAAGAATGACACAACCCGTTGTAGACGGTCTTACGTCTGGTTTAAATTTTTAGGATTTTTTTAAAAATGAATAAGCTAAAATTAAAATAAAAATACTTTTTGCCCATTAAAACAATCTAAAAATGTGGATTGAATTCTTGATTAAAATAGTGTGACAATTTCAAATCGTAAATCGTTAATTAATTCGTATTAGGCAAGCAATCTCTCATGAATATTCACTAAAAACCCATTGAAGTTTACCGTTTAGTAGTATATTAATTATTGTAATCAATTTATTTTTAAAATTTTCTAGTTTTTAAATACCGAATAGAAACTCCAAGCATCTTACCTTATATGTGTTGTGGTACCGTCTTATTATTTTTACAAAAATTTCTTATTTGTTTGTGTTCCAATATGTGTTCTGTGTTGAAGTAAATCCGTCCTGGTGGTGTTGGTTTGTTTTTATTTTTATTTTTTTATTTGTTTTTTTTTTATAAAAAAGGTTGTTTTTTTATTTCTACTAATAATATCTGTGGTGAACTAAATGTTTGTTCAAAATATTACAAGAAAACTTAAACAATATCAGGTTTTTTGCACACCTCATTGGCATTGCAATCATTGCTGATTTTCTCGCGCGAAGACTGCTCGCACAGGAATAAAAAAATTTCAAATGTACTATATAGTTTTCTAGTAAAATTTAGTGAAAATTTTTGAAGCAAATGCAGATTCTGCAGGGTTATATCAGCAAAATATATAATACTATTAGTATTATATATTTTTGATATTTACTTATATGATCAACTGAAAAATATTCCTAAATACAAATAACAAATTATTTTTAATTAATCCTATAACATGCGTATTAACTTCAAATGAACCAAAAATAAATGCGCTAATATTTGAATAATGTTAAAAGAGCAGTTTCAAGAATCAAATTTTAATATCACCCTTTAAAACAAAATCTTTAAAACAAAAAAAAACACGCAAAATGCTCTTCTAAAACAAAATCAACTGTATAAAGGTAAAAAGTTTACTTGTATTTCAGTTTTTTTTGTGTCCTGCACTTGTTTTTTTTTTGTTTTATATGTTGCTTTATTACATGTATAGAAGAAGCAGCTGTTCAAACCACCGACGTCACTGAGGAGTCCCCGCCTCCTAGAAGAAAGAAGATCGCAAAAGAAATAAGCGCCAGGGTGGCCGAGCTTGAATTGCTAAAATCGGGGCAAAAGGTGAAAAAGCTGCGCTCTGAAGCTTTAAAATCCCTGGAAAATGTCTTCAAAAAGTCGTCTAGTACCGTGAACAAATCTGAAGTTGGCGTGCACTCGGAAATTAAAAAGTTCTCCTCGGGAGCGCAAACTGAACCTTCAGTTATACATTTTTCCGAAACGCCCAGTAAGGTTTTTTTGCATGTTTTGCTTTTATGTTGAATTTTATGTGATTTCCGCACATTTATAAAGCTTTAAGCTTTTGAATGGTTAACAAATAGCTGGATTGATGTTCAAAACGTGTGTTGGTGTATGCTTGGTTCGTCATTTGCTTTTTATGTGTTTTTTCTAATTGAAACTGAGTTTTGAACACTGAAAATAAAGAAAAGTTAAAAGATAAAAGGAAAAATAAAAACTAAAGCCTCAATAAACTGAAACGAAAAATTAACAAAAATATTTTAAAATTATTTTTATAAACAAGTGTTATTGTAACACCGTATTAATAGCAAAGATATATATATCTTTTTGATTATACTATGCTATTAATACGGTGTTATCATAACACTGGTTTATAAAAATAATAAAAATAATATATATATATATATATATATATATATATATATATATATATATATATATATATACATAGAGGGTAGTGCATTTAATTTCGGCACTTTTCCAAATTGGGCCTTTTTGATTTTGGACTATTGTGTGATTTACAAAAATAAAAATTTGTTACTCGTTTTTAGAACATGAGCATTTCATGATTACGCAATAAATTGGTTTAAAATTAAACTGTCCTGGTAAAATTTAGTTGGTGTTGGTGGGGGGGGGGTTGGGTGGTTTTGGGTTTTGGGTTTTTCTATTTTCCCAAAATTTTAGTCTCCGTGATTCTACGTTGCGTCTGCGGTGAGCAATCGTTATAAAATAAAACAGTGTAATTTCGGCACACATATTGCTGTAGGTAAAAACGGGTTGAATTCAGTGGTCGGGTGTTAAATTGTAGTTGTAAATAGTTAAAAGACAACGTTAAAACGTGTAGGGGTCATAGCACTACACTTAAACTCGATTAAGGGGGTCCTTTTAAAAAGTGCCGAAATTAAATGCACTTTTTTTTCCCAAATTTTGCTCATTTTGATACCTTTTCGCATTTTAGCTGTAACTTTTTGCCAGTTATACGTTAAACAACAAGTAGACACTTAAATTAAAGAAAACTGTCTGGAGATAATGATAGGTTTTTAAATTTTTGAAAATGATAATTTTTTGACTGAGAAACAATCGATTGTTTGTAAAGTGCCGAAATTAAATGCACACATTTAATTTCGGCAATCATTTTCCATTTTTTTAAAAACTGATTTAATTAAGTAAAAAAACTACTTTCGCACAGTGAATTTTTTGTGACGCAACGCAGTATCGTGAAAGCTTCAAAATGAGCTATCAAACATGAAAATCAGGCCATACAGTGAAAAGTTACATTGGAAAAACGAAAAAGTGCCGAATAAGTTTTCGGTCTAGAAAATGGGTTCGCAACTGGTAAATCGTATCAATTCTTTTGTTCAAAATCCGACAAACAAAACTGAACGTAATAATCATTATGACGTCGAATTAACTTCACGCAACGCATGCTCATGCAAATTAAACCCAAACGTATGTAATATTTATTACGTGAAATTAATATGAATTCCTTGTTAACATTATGCGCTATCAACACTAAGACTATGACGATCACGCTGGCGTGGTCACCCTGATTTCGTAAATACCTAACCTCCAATGTAATGCTCCAGAGCTTTGCCATTTGAAGCGAAGGGAGTTCCGGAGCTCCATCCATTTAGTGAGCGATTTTAAGCTTATTTAAGCTTGAAATACATTTTAAATTACTCTATCTGCATTTTTAAGACTATTTCTGGCGTTTTAAATAAGTTTTGAAAAAAAATTAATTTGCAAAAAAATTTTACAAAATAACACATGGCATCACTGTGTAATTATTCATGAAATTAATAAAAAAATAGGGTGGAGCTCCAAGGGTTGCTTTCGAATTTTTCTCCGGAGCTCCGGGGTACATCACTACTTTATACGTTTCGGTTTAGGTCAAGCGGCCCCACCGGCGTGGCGGCGCCCGGCGCTGACGCAAAACGGCTTCATGCCGCCTCGGGAGCAGCAGCAGCCCCGCGTGGACGAGTCCTACCACCGTCAGACCACCACCAAGCGCGTCAACGAGTCAGGAGGCTCTATCTCTAGCCGCCACAGTAACACCTCCCTCTCAGACACGCTCAGAAGAAGGGAAGCCACTTATCTACCAGTAAGTTTGCGAGTTTTTTTTATAAGCGTCACGAATATTCTGGATAAATTATATCTTTATTGTGGTTTTTTACTTGACACGAATAAATTAAGCGGGACGAAGGGCGTTCGATGATGTGTGTAAATTATTCACAGCTTGTTGATAAAGAACAATTGCTTACACTATTCGTGACTCAGGCAGTTTTATCTTCAGCCGCCAGAGCAAAACCTCACTCTCTACCATTGAATTCTAATTTTTTGTAGTTCTTTATCTGTCATGAGTAGGCGCTGCTGTTTGTTACCACATTTTTATAAACAAGAGCGAGCTTAATTGATTATTTATTATGTCAGCTTGTGTTAATCAACATTGGGCGTACCTAGGCCAAAACTAAACTGTCGCCTTGTTTAAAACATTTATAATTAAAACCAAAAATATACAATAAAGGAAAAATGAGACACTTAGAACAAACTGCTTGAAAAAAAGGTCCCATTTAAATGGGATCCCATTTAAATAGGACCTTTTTTTCAAGCAGTTTGTTCTAAGTGTCTCATTTTACCTTTATTATATATTTTTGTTAAAACTATTAAACCTATTTAAACTGTTTTTTATATAAATATTATAATTTAGAATGGAGATATTCGCCCACGAAACAAGAGCTCAGGACGCTACGGAGTTTCAAAAAGCCAGTCAAGCCGTAAGTTCGCAATAATTCTTTCCTTATTTTAATAATCGAAGTTTTTGTTGTGTAAAATTGGTACTCATGCAGGCGGTAGTAAATACAATGATTATAAATCTATTCGAACAAACATTCTCAAAATTAGGATATAAAACTTCTAACAAATACGATACGACGATATTTAGATATTAGCATATGATTTGGCTTACATTGTCTTGGAAATTTACAGTAGCACTACCACTGAACAAACGTCATTAATAATTAAAAATATATATTTAAACTAAAGTTAAGCACCAAGATTTCTTTCTAAAATTAAAAAAAAGAATAATACACAGTAATTTTTTAAACCAAATTTTAGTAATCAACTGTCTATTTATTTATTTTTTGTGGCGTTTGATTTGGTGCGATCATACGCTTTGTATTGATTAGTATTATATTCCTGGAAAAAGTCAAGTGGCGTTTAGATTTAGTGTATAAACTTTTCGGGTCAACGGCGGTCAGATAAAAATATATGCACTATTTATAACACAATTATAAAAAAACTAGGTATGGGTGAGTTTTAAATAAATTTCAAAACCAGATTTTTTAGTTGAAGTTACTTTAAATAATGATTTTGCCAAATTTTAAAAGTAACAAAATCAAAGTTTTCGAATTTTACAAGTTTTGCTTCATTTTCGCTTGGTGTATTGTCACGGTTTTTGTGGAATGTCCAGAAATCGCTTTGGTACCGTAAGCTTCGCATTCACCGCGAATACTTTCAAACTCCATTCCCGACGTGCGCTTTGAATAATTTCTAATAGAAACAAAAAACGGATCAGTAGAACAAAAACAACCAAAAAATTTTAATTGAAAAAAAAACACAAACAACTAGACCCAAAAACTTTAATACAAGTATATGAAAAAAAACCCAAACAATTATAAATTAATAAAAAAGGTTAAAATTAGTTATGTAATGATTTTTATGATATTTAGGCGACATATTCCACAATGGTATGCCGGAGGACTACTACTACGACCAGCGGAGTCCAATTGTTGAGTTCCCGCCCACCCTGCCGCGCGGCGCTCACCCACCGCAGCGCCCGGGACGCTACAGCAGCGGGAGCTCCTTGCACACGGACCACCACAGACCTGGAGTATTGCACAAGTCAAGGAGTCTGGCCGATTGGGAGCGAGACGACCGCAAATACAGTCACCATCGCAACGGAAGGGCCGTCCAGAGGTGAGATGCCCTTGTTTATTATTTGTGTAGTCCAGAGGTGAGACGTCCTTGTTTAATATTTGTGTGTACGGAGATGAGACGTACTAAATAACCTTAAATTATTTTATATATGGTATTTTATCTTATTGAACCTTTAGCGTCTGGCACCGAAAATTAATCCTTTATTAATGGGCAGTTGTGGGATCGCTCAAGTTTGTAAACACATTTGTCGGGATCCCCAACCTCGAATGTCCACTTTATGCTATTTAATGTTTTGTGGTGAGCACTATATCTAAGCAAGCAAAATGTGTCTATGATTGCAAGTAAAACAAGAGATAAAACATTTATTGTATACATAAGAGGTCTTTCGGCATTTCAATGCTAATTTATTTAGTTAGTACATTAAAAATAAATTATGAAGCATATATTATATATGGGGATCGCAATAAAAAAAAATACATAAGAAAATTCAGATAAGATGGAGATTACAATAATAATAAAAAATAATAATACATTATTTTGCTTGACAGGCAGATTAATATATATATAATAATTTTTTTTGCTGGTTTATTATTATTGTAATCTGCCCATGTTATATCTGACATTTACTTATGTAATTTTTCAATAATTTATTTTAGGTGTACTAACTGATGATGGATTGCGTGAAATCCGAAACGTCTTATGTATACAATAAGGAAGGACTATGTTCGGTGAATATGTTGGGACCCATATGCTGACGAATTAATACATTAACGTTTACTGTTGTTTGCAAAAACCAGTTCAAAAGTTTAAAACTATTTCAAAATCATTCTTATAAATTATTGATTATAAATCAAAATAAATAGCTTTGTTTGATTGCTTATCTTACGATTTCCAGTTTTTTATTTAGTACACAACTGCATCTGGTTTGCCTATAGTTTTATGATATTATCCGATTAATTCCAGATACCAATGAGCCCTGAAGCGTTTGGGTGGTTGGCTGTATAATGAATGGGCTAAATTCATGAAACGTTTATTTTGGTATCCTTAGTTATTTAAGTGTGCCCTTGAGTTTTTAGATGGGAAGACCCGGAAGTAAGTCAGTTGGAACGGGATTTTCGGGATTCTTTGCTCATGCCGATGCCCACACCTGGGCAACACGTGAACGAGCGAGAATTCCGGGAGGAGCCAATCCCCGGAGGTCACGAATCCTTTAAGCGAGAAGTCAAAGCCGACAGTGGCCGCAGAGGCGACACTCATTTCAGGTTGGTTTTTCAAAATTAAATTTATTAATGATTAACTTAAGTCAAATTAAAAATACTTCGTTTCGCTTTGAAAAAATTCTCAGCGAGCATGCATATTATTGTAATTGGTGAAAATGGTGGATTCATGCAAGTTTTTACACCATGGTTCAGTATGTAATTCGGACCCAGTCCAATAAAATGGTGTTAACTACGGTCTATATTGGCAAGTTGTTGAAAACTCCTGTTATTGAATTTTTCCATTTTTTTACAAGACATTTCATTAAACTAATGTTTTGAATGGGATAAATTTATTTATTACCAATTATGTGCATAATTGTTTTAAATACAAGCTAATATTTAATTTTATTAAAACCATTTTATAATAATTTTATCAAAATTTCAGTACAACTGGCGAAATAAAGCAGCAAACAAATCGCCATAAGACTATTGGAAAAATCTTATAGAAATAAAGTTATTTTATTAAGGGTACTAACTATAGCATCTTATTAACACGGTTTTAGTGGACTGGCCCCAGGGGTTAATAAAAATTATTAGACATTTATCAGACCTATTACCCAGTGTAGTGTGACACTCCTGTTTGGAGTTTTTATTTAATTAAAGGCATAAAATGCTTTGAAAAACTACAAAAAAAGTCACTTACGTTTTTATTTTAAAATTTAAACTACCATGTCAAAATTACAAGGCTAGATTTAAAAATCTCATAAAACAGATATTGCATACCCCAAAATATCAGTTTTTAAATTCTAAAAACAACGTTTTAAACACTAGTATTTTATTAGTGAATTAATGAAATACTGCCGTTTCGATAAATTGTGTGCATTTTAGTGAATCATCTCAAGAAGTCCATTACAAAAAGGAAAAAGGCGTGGAAAGGGATCAAAGACGTCGTCGTCGCTGAATTTCTTACAAAAGTGCTTAAACCATCAATATTATTATTTTATGTGTGTGACTTTGTAAGGCCAAGTTGGAAGTGCAGCTTTTTCTTTGTGACTCCCAAATAGTCATCCTGTGTTTGTCAGCCTTGTGGTAACACAGCTCACGAAAACCCCAGAATGTTCAAGACAAATAGTTTTTTAAAAAGTTTGTATAGGTTGTCTTTGTGAACCGTAAGAAACAATACTTTAAACAAAATTTAGATATAGATGAATAAAGTAAATATAAATTAATTAAAATGATTAGGTTCTGGCGCTTGAGTTTTTGGTTTATTTTGACCAAAATTATTGGCGCTTCAACAATGCATTTCGTTTCTGTTGAAATTGGGCTTTTTAAAATAAACATTTTGGAAGTTTCGTACATCTTTTGTTTTTATATATTTTAATTAAAGTATTTATATATAATTTTATTAAAAAAAATCCATTCAATATAAAAATTTGCACTCCTGTACATAATAATTGTAACCGGTATTCTTTTATACTAAATACTATTATTTTATCTAAAATCAGTGTTTTGTATTGTAATCCAGGAGTCCACTCGGTACACCTGTCTGTGAATTCTAATTCCCAGTGTTCTGTAAAATACTTTTGTTTAAAAATTCTGTGAATGTTGCAACCATTGTTTTTATTATAAAAATGCTGTATTTTGGTTACATGTTTTACGCGCAAAATCTACGTTTATGATAAATTGTTTTATAGTTAATGCAGATTGCGGTGCTATACTATTGTGTCAAGTGCCTCTGGTAAACAAGATGCTTCTATTCTGTGTCTTCCTAATTTTGTTTCTATAGTATAAATTGTTGTTGTATTATGTTAGTATGTTTAGAAAGGTTTGCGTTTAATATTAATTTCACTCTTGCGGGACTCTTATTGGCATGGTTTTCGCTTAACTTCATTTTATATTAGTTTAGTTGTGAATTGTTTTTTGTTTGCTAATATAGGAAGCAGTTTCCTTTTTTTATTTTGCGCGTATTTACATAAATATATGAATAAAGTTTTATTTGGAAAAATAATCACTGGTGCTGATCACAGAATACCTTTGACGTTTGTAACAAAATATAGGTGAGGGTTTTTATTTTAGCTCTTTTGATTACGTGCTTCAAACGATCATTAGGTGTAATATAATTTTGAAACTAGTATAATAGTTTTATTATGGGCTACACTAAGTTTGCTCAAAATTTTTTACAATTAAACTCAAGGAAACAAACAAAATGCACATATTTTGAGTAGCTTCGACAAAACTAAGTGCCAAAAACTAATATACTGTTTTCTTATCTGATAATTTAAAAACTTGCTGCTCTGATAAGGCTTAGGCATTAAACTGAGACTTCCAAGTTCCCAATGTTGCATTAAAGTTCCAATAAAGTTCAAAGTTGCATAATTTCGTCTTCAAGTTTCAGCTCAAAAAGTTGTCTCGGTACCGAATTATGAGTTTTGTAAATCGGCTTTAAGTTTGTCACAGTAAGGGACCAAAGTAAGTTTGCCACAGTAAAAGACCAAAGGCAAAATCGTCATAAAATTTACACGCGTCTTTTACATATTTATCAGTTATCATACTAAAGAAATTTATCACCTTATTGGAGGGTAATTTTGCCACACTTCAATTGAATAGTTTTGGTTTATTGATTTTATCACTTACGTAAACTAGTCTTGAAAAATGCTCCAAGAATAGAGCAGGAAAAAGGCCGATTTTTCCTCGGGCGTATGTTTAGACAGAAAACATGTGGACTAAAGATAAACCCAACGTGGCTGCAACAGTTGTTCGTTGGATTAAAAAATGCCCCCATTGAGTAACACTCAAATCACGAGAATCTGACGTCACTTTATCAAACAAAAACTCTGTATTAAATCGAATCTATTTTGCTAATAAAGTGACGTCAGATTCTTGTGATTTGGATGGTTACTTAATGGGGGAAAAAATAACTGTTGCAGCTACGTTGGGTTTACCTTTAGTCTGAGATAGACATTATGTGGACTATAGGAAATTTGCATTTGGTTTGGGCAGCTAGTCACTGAATAAAATTTTCTACCATATGATAATAATTTCTTTATAAATTGATCTAATCACACAGCACGGTTGCATTTTTTTAGTCTGATGAAATGTCAATTGAAAAAATCATACTCACAGCAATTTTCGACAAGCGCGAAATCGCCATTTTTTCAAATTTATAGTTGTTTTTTACCCATACAAATATAGCCTTCTAATTTAAAAAGTGGCAATTTCGCGCTTGTCAAGGATTGCTGTGAGTATGATTTTTTTAATTGACATTTCCTCGGACTAAAAAAAGTCAACAGTGCTGTGTGATTAGATCCATGTATAAACAAATCATTATCATATGGTAGAAATTTTTATTCAGTGAGCAGCTGCCCAAACCAAATGCAAATTTCCTATAGGCACCTTGCACTGGAACTCGGTTTATACATGAAGTATGCAATATACATAAGCGTCACCATAATGGATAATTACCGTATCTCCTACTTATCTTTCGTGGTATGCAGATCAACCTCGATCGCCTGATCTGCATACTACGCAAGATAAATAGGAGATAAAATAAATCATATATCAATGTATAAACAAATCAATATCATATAGTAGAAATATTCAGTCAGCGGCTGGCCAAATCAAATGCGAATTTCCTATAGTCCATCTCAGATTAGTCCACATCTTTTCTGTCAAAACAAACGCCCGGGGGAAAATCGCCCCTTTTCCCTGCTCTATTAGATCATTTTTCAAGACTAGTCTACCACTTTTTTGAATTAAATTAAAAAATAGCTTAATAAACTATAGTTTTAGCTGCGCAATGACATATGTTTATAATCATTCCGTTGCCGAGATATATTTTTTTAACAGTTTTAATATTATTAATAGAACATATTATTTATCAATAAAAAGTAGTTCCTAAGAATTATTGCGCAATTTCCTACGATTTCCAAAGAACCCATGTTTTTTGATCAATCAGTAACGAGGGAGAAATACTGGTTTTAAAATATAAGCGTTTGAAAAATAATATATTAATAATAAGGAGAAGAAGAACATAATACTAAATTTACCAACGTTCCTTAATTATAGTTTGTGCGGTGCCGTGGGTTTTAGTATCCGTGTGGCGCTCCCGCGCCACCATCATTTATATAATAAAAAATAATTAAATTACCAAATTTACCCACGTTGTTTAATAATAGTTAGTGTGGTGCAGTGGCGCTCCAGACAAAGTTTACCTACGTTCTCCAAATATAGTTGGCGCGCGCCAATGATTGCACTTACAATTTTTAAAATAAAAATATTAATAAGATGATGATGAACATGAATTACAAAATTTACCCACGTTTTCTAAGTATAGTTGGCGCGGTGCCGTGGGCTAAATTGCAGCGTGGCACCCCCGCACCACCGATCATTGGAATTGTATTTTTTGAAATATGAATAATAATAAGAAAAAGATGATAAACATAAATATTACAAAATTTACCAGGTGCTCTAGCTGTAGTTTTCGAGGTGCCGTGGGGCTAAATAGCAGTGGGCGCTCCCGCACCATCGATGATTGCAATTATTATTTTTTGAATAAAAAATTAGAAGATGATGAACATAAATCATAAATTTTATCCAGATTCTCTAATTATTGTTGATGCGGTACCGCAGGTTTAAATCAACACGTGAACGATGAAAAAATATTGATTTTAAGATAATGAGCGTTAGAATTATAATAATAAATAGAAGATGAACATAAGTTACAAAAAAATTCTCAACGTTCTCTAATTATAGTGTGCACGGTGCTGTGGGGCTAAACCGCCGCGTGCCGTTCTCGCGCCACCGATGCTTATTATTATTTTTTTAATAAAACTTTGAATTAATTTTGTCATCAGTAATGCAAGAATTAAAAAAACTGTTGTTTTCCCCGCTTTCCGCGCGGTTGAAGCAGATGGCGCTGGGAACTGGTTCGGTTTCCGCCACCACTTAAAACCGAGCATCGTCTTCTGCTTTTTTTGTGCGGTTTTTATGAGGGGCTGTTCGTTGTCTGCTCTGTACAATCCTTATTGTTGCCAAAAGGCTGTTATTGTGCGGTTTTTTATTTATATATTTTTTCAATTTTTTATTTTGATCAATAAATTGTCTTCTTTCCAATGAGCTTATGGTTATTTTTGATCAATCAGTAACGAAGGAGGAATATCGATTTTAAGGATTGGGCGTTGGAATAATAATAATAATAATAATAATAAGAAGAAGAAGGTTCTGAATTTCAAAATTTACCCACGTTCTCTAATAATGGTTGGCGCGGGGCCGCGGGGCTAAATCACCCCGTGGCGTTCCCCCGCCACCCAAGATGAAAATCACCAAATAGATAAAATAATAAAAATGAAAAACTTTAAACTAAACACGCAAAAAGCAGTTTTGGGGGTACAATATAAAAGATTTTGCCTTCCAACAGCAGTGCGACTTTTTTCCGGATATACTTCTAAAATTAGGACATTTTCCTTTCTGCGGTTAGCGCAAAATATACTGAATTTTTAAGTGAAGATTTTTATAAACAAGTATGTTATTTTGTATGCTAGAATACACAGCAATTTTATTTTTTAAAAGCTAAAAATATGCTGAATTTAACCAAACTAAAATTTACACACAATGCACAAACATTATAAAGTATACATATATCGCCAACATGCATATTAAACTATTAAGAATCGCGGAGGGAATTTCCTTGTACTGTAAGAGCTTTACAAGAATTTTTACGTAATATCGATGAGAAAAAAACTTGGGACAAAAACAACGACTAAAAAAAGTCAAAGGATTTAACATTTTAAGAAATTTTTTTTTAAAATAAAAAGCAAAAATATGATGAAGAATTTTATATATTAAGCTTAATTAAATCATAAACCCATTAATATTTATTATGTTTTATCCAAATGAGACTCGCAGTTTACCGTTAAAATCAACACATATAGCATTCTAATTCTGCGTCGTTGTTGTATTACCTTAAACTTATCCCCTTTATGCATATTATGCAAAAGGCAGCGCTAAGACAAGCCAGGAGGTGCGAAAAATTTAACCTTTATGGTCGAGCATCTTCCAAAATATTATAACGTTCGCAACCTTTACTGTATGTGTTCACTGCGTGCAGTTCACCGATTTTGAGATCATTTCCTGTGAAATTTCTTTCCCCCTTTGCGTGCTTTGGTGAAATGAAATCCAAACGGCCAAAAAATAACTTCTTAGTGACATGTCTAGCAATAGGAACCGAACGTGTTAAACAACA
>JASAMX010029859.1:0-19065 GCA_030248175.1 Microlaimidae sp. YZB2_3 | reverse complement strand
GGCCGTTCGAGACCCCCAAATTTTTATCCTTGGCGACCCAAAAGGGGGAAGTCTAACCATACATGGGGAGGGGTTGGGGGTTAACCCCCAAATTCTGAGAAGGGGGGTTCTACCCCCACTCAGAAGTGGGGGTAGGGAGAAAAATTAACCCCCCAATTTTGGAAAATGAAGAAAAAATGTCTTTAAAATAACTTCTAACTGCCCCCAAAACTTAAGTTTTGAGGTCAAAATGAATGTTTTAAAGTAAAGCAAAAGCTCAAAAATGCTATAAAAAGGGCTTTTTCCTGGGTTTTTTTTCCTTTTTTCTTTAAAGAAAAACGTTATGGGAAAATTCACTCCAGAAAAAAACCACATGTTCGGCGTTTTCTTGGATTTTACCCCCCCCTCCTAATTTGGGGTTTAACCCCCCCTCGCTCCGGGACCAGCTGCCCGATGTTTGGTCTTCGAGTTTTTCCGCTTGCCGACCCAAAGAAGGGTCTGACCCCCGAGACACCCCCAGACCTGTGCACTGCCCCCCGGGTTATAATAGGGGGGGGGGAATTCCAAAAAGGGGAGGGGGCAGGGGGGGCAACTTTTTCGAAACGGGGGGAGGCAATAAAACGGGGAGGGCAAGCACGGGAGAAAGAAAAAAAAGAAAAAAAGGAGAAAAAAAAGGGGGGGGGGGGGGATAAAAAAAGAAAAAGAAGGGAAAAAAGGACAAAAAAAGCGAAAATAAGGTAAAAATAGATCTAAAAATAGCTTAAATTGCATTGAAATAGGCTAAAAACTGCAAAAATTTCGCAATGACGGCGTCATAATAGGTAGAATATGGCGTCATAATTTTTGGGCACTTTTTCATTTTTCCGCGGGGGGGGGGGTGGGCATAAAACGAGGGGGGGCAAATACTCCCATAAAGCGGGGGGGGGGCATTTTCAAACCGTGCACAGGTCTGCCTGGGGGTATGTTGCTTTTGTGGCCCTTCTGTTTGTCTGTTTGTTTGCCGGAGATTGTTTGGCCTCGAGGACCTGCCGCTCCCTGGTCTTTCCCTAGTCTTCTTTGAGAGTTGTTGGCTTTTGAGGGCATGCAAAAGGTGTTTATGTCGTGGGGTTTGCCCTGCAGTGGGGGCATTAGTTGATAAGACCTTTTATATGCTATAAATATATAATATTTTTTTATATTGCTTTATTGACTGTTCTTTTTCAAATTTTTATGACCGCAAAAGAAACAATGAATATAAATAATGAATCTAAATTATATTATTTTTCTTCATTTTAAAAATACAACAGTAAAACAAAAAAAATAGCAAAATAACCTAAGCGAAAAATTTTTATTTACCGGATCGGATCAGATATCTGGTTGATCCCTAATTCTGCATATTATAAATCCAAACAAATTCAGGGTATTATGTCGTAAAATTTTTACTGTTGTGTTCGTTTTAATTGTGTTTCTCTGTTTTTACAACAAGCTACCTACTGGGTAAAATTGTGTCAAAACAATGCACTGTTAAGAAATAAATTTATTATACATTCTTTGTCATGTGTTCTTAAAAATTACACATTTAATTAAATTCAAAATCACTTTTACAACGCGTTTAACTAGCTGCGCATTTTATTTTTTCTCTAAACTCGGTCACCTTAAAAATTAGGTGAAAGAAGCTGCCGTTTTTTACTGTTTTTAAATATCATCGTACTACCTGTCATAAGAATTTTTTTGTCGTTTGAATTTTGGTATGTTTTAACTAAGTTTGCAAAAGGAAAAAATTAAGTTATGTAATCAGACAATTTACTGCAATTTGCA
The DNA here is from genome assembly GCA_030248175.1 of Microlaimidae sp. YZB2_3. Classification (NCBI taxonomy): domain Eukaryota; kingdom Metazoa; phylum Nematoda; class Chromadorea; order Desmodorida; family Microlaimidae; species Microlaimidae sp. YZB2_3. The sequence goes on along the minus strand of JASAMX010029859.1, from coordinate 17,289 downwards.
CTCTATTCGGCAAAAATTTGCAAAATAAATTTTGCAAATAAATTTGCAACAAAAAAAATTAAAAAAAAAATTTTGTTCATTTTGAGCTTTTTTTTAGCCAGTTTTTTTTGAGTGGCTCGTTTTTTAATTTGTCGCGCTTTAATTTCGTCCACTATAAAAAACTTTAAACCTCCACTCAATCTAATTAAAAATAACAGAAATTAAAAAATTTATCGCGGGAAAATAACAAAATTAGTTATCGTTTTATTTTTAGACCAAATTTCGGGTTAATTTGAAAAACCAGAAAAAATTTATCCAAAAAAAATAAAATAAAGGTGGCCGAAATTAAGTCAGTTACCCTAATATTTTTTGATGATTTTGTATACTGTTTTTTTTTTCTAAATCCTATGCATTTTCCCCTCAGTAAAAATTGGGGTGCAAGTGTAATGCAAATTAGCTATAAGAATAAGAAGATTAACTGAGGCGTCTCGCTTTGACAAGAAAGTTTTATTCAAAGGAAAACCGATTAAAAATTTAGTCAAATTTTCTGTATGTAATTTTAAAGATTATGATAAACTCAATTCTATACTTTGACTTTTTTAATTTAAGTTTGCTCTAATTTTAAATTAATTAATTTAAATTATGTTTCGCTTTTTAACATTATCATAAATTTTTAAAGATTAGTAGAAAAACCAGCAACACCCTTTCGAAAATAGAAAATTTTAAGCTAAAATTTGACAAAATGGTCAATTTGTATCAGTCTGTATATAGCTTGTGTTTACTATCTCAATTTTATACAATGATATAAATATAGTTCAGTTGGGGAGATATCCTTCCTCACTTAAACTTTTTTTCCGGTAAGCATCTAAATTGAGAAAAAAAATTTTAGTAAAGGCTAAATTGGTACATATCATTTACTCTAATCAATCTGTTTGCTTTGTTTGTTTTTTTACTTCTTTGTTTGGGGGGGGGCGGGGGTGTTTTCGGTGGGTGGGGGGGAGGAGGGAAGAAGGAGGGGAGGCAGGGGTGTGAGAGGAGGGCGGGACGGAGCAGAGGAGATCGAACAAGGCAACGCGGGAGCGAACAGTAGGAAAAAAAGGGGAAAGAGAAGGGGGGAAGAGAGAAAACACCGCGACTGATAAAGAAAGTAACACACGTGGGCATCCGACAGTTTCTGCTTTGACAAAATTTTATGTAAATCTGCGTCCATTTTTTCTTCAACCAAATATCTGAAGCAATAATCTATTGTCTATTATAAAAATATTATACAGCTTTGTATTGTATATATTTTGTTTTTCATTAATATTTTAGTTTTTTTTTCGAAAATGTTTCAGGATAACAACAATGCAGTGTAAGTTTAGGTTAGTTTAGAATAAAAAGAGACGCAGAACCACAACACTTTTCAAAGACAAAACACCACCGGACACCCATCGCGCATGCTGTTAATTGTCCCAACATTGAACTTAATTTTAACGGCTTTATTTTAATAAATAGTAGGGCAGATGGTTACATTACCGATCATTTGTGATCGTTTCGCGCAATCAATATGATTTGCTTGATTTGATTAAAATTCGCTAAGCGTATTTTTCTTACTTTGCTGAACCTCAGAATATATTTTGAAATATTTTTCAGCTCCGAATATATTTAATCTTGTGTTAGTTATAATTCGAGAAAATTGTTAAGGAAGAATTTTTTTCCTTGCTTTGTTTTATATTACAATAAACTTTTACATTTTTTCCAAGCCAAAAATTGGAGCCCCACAGAAATTTTGCTGCAAGCAATTTTTTTTATAAACTCTTGGTGCCAAGGATAACCAATATAATAATGAGTTATAGAAACGTTAATATATACTCGTTTCCAGTTAAATTTTTACCCAAATGTACGTATATACTAAATAATAATAGTTTATTAATATAGTTTCCTAAAAAACTAAAGAAGAGCTTAAAACAAAGGTTCCACCTTAAGGTCGCAGGTAGTGTTGAGTAGTAAATTGGAAGGTTTCAAGTCTCGGTGTAAAACATTAGCGGAATGGATGTATTTGAGCCCTCTGAGGATCTGATACAGGAAATAGCAAATGTGGTCGTTGCTCAGTTTCTGAGTTTTTAGTAGCTTGTAGAGGTCGGTCTCCATTAGACACTGCACGATGTAACTGCAACAGAATTTTAACAAAAATAAGTCGACAAACGGCACTATTTTTTAAAACATTAGAACTACAAAACGAATACTGATCTTGTTATGTTTTACTCAATATTAGTTTTGAGACTCTTATGATTTAAAACATATCAACCTCCGTTATCGGGGAGTTTTTTATGTGATTAGTATGCCAGTTGATAACTAAAGCTATTTCGGCCCAACAGTTCATACATTTGGAAAACTTATTTTCAACATAGGATTTTAAACCAAACCAATACAAAGCCATCGAATGACGCCTTGTATTTGAAGGTCAAAAATCTTGATTGTGATTGCATTCTAATCTAAATTAGTTCGGAATTAAAAATTATGGAAAAACTTTTGTTACTATCAAATATCCCAACATATATTTTTCAACAGCGAAAAAACAAAGAAGTAAAAAAACAAAGCAACAAACAGATTATGATTAGAGTAATGTTATGTACCAATTTAGCCTTTACAAATTTTTTTTTACCAATTTAGGTACTTACCGGAAAAAATTTTAAGTGAGGGAGGATATCTCCCCAACTGAACTATATTTAAATCATTGTATAAAATTGAGATAGCAAACGCAAGCTATATACAGACTGATAAATTGACCATTTTGTTTGAGAGATAGTTTCACTTAAAATTTTCTATTTTCAAAACGCAACATCTCAGACAGCTAATTTATTACTCTCTTAAAAATTTATGATAATGTTAGAAAAGCAAAACATGCAATTTATATTAATTAATTTAAAATTAAAGCACACTTAAATTGAAAAAGCAAAGTATAGAATTGAGTTTACCATAATCTTTCAAATTACATACAGAAATTTTGACTAAATTTTTAATCGTTTTCCTTTTGAATAAAACTTTCTTGTCAAAGCGAGACAGCTCATTTAATCTTCTTATTCTTATAGCTCATTCATTACACTTTTAGCCCAGTACATACTGAGGGAAAAATGCATGAGAACGCGAGCACTGTATACAAAATCATCAAAAAATATTAGGGTAACTGACTTAATTTCGGCCACCTTTATTTATTTTTTTGGATAAGTTTTTTCTGGTTTTTCAAATTGACCCAAAATTTGGTCTAAAAATCAAACGATAGCTATTTTTGTTATTCCAGTGTAAAATTTTTAATTTTCTGTTTCAGTTAAAGATCAGTGGAGGTTTAAAGTTTTTTATAGTGGACGAAATTAAAGCGCGAGCGATTAACTTTCGGCCACCTAGAAAAAACTGGCTAGAAAAAAGCTCAAAATGAACAAAAATTTTTTTTTAAATTTTTTGTTGCAAATTTATTTGCAAAATTTATTTGCAAATTTTTGCAAATGCAAGTTGCAAATTTATCCTTAGGTAAATTGTTCTTGGTACATATAACTTAATTTTTTCCTTTTGCAAACTTGGTTAAAAAACGTCCAAAAAAGTCAAACGAGCAAAAAAAATTCTTTATAAATACGGTAGTACGATGATATTTAAAAACAGTAAAAAACGGCAGGTTCTTTCACCTAAATTTTAAGGTGACCGAAATTAACAGAATCATAAAATGCGCAGCTAGTTAAACGCGTTGTAAAGTGATTTTGAATGTATTTAAATGTGTAATTTTTTTAAGAACACATGACAAAGAATGTATAATAAATTTATTTCTTAACAGTGCATTGTTTTGACACAATTTTACCCCATAGGTGGCTTGTTGTAAAAACAGAGAAACACAATTAACACGAACACAACAGTAAAAATTTTACGACATAATACCCTGAATTTGTTTGGATTTATAATATGCAGAATTAGGGATCAGCTATATATCTGATCCGATCCGGTAAATGCGGATTTTTTCCTTAGTTTGTTTTGCTATTTTTTTTGTTTTACTGTTGTATTTTTAAAATGAAGAAAAATAATATAATTTAGATTCATTATTTATATTCATTGTTTCTTTTGCGGTCTTTTCTGATAAAAATTTGAAAAAAGAACAGTCAATAAAGCAATTTAATAAATAAAATTATTTGTTTTGTTTTTATATTTATTTTTATTAGCATATAAAAGTGTCTGGTTTATCAACTTAATGCCCCCACTGCAGTGGCAAACCCCACGACGTCAAACACCTTTTTGCATGCCCTCAAAAGCCAACAACTCTCAAATTAGAAGATCTATGGGAAAGACCAGTGGATGCGGTCAGGTTCCTCGAGGCCATAACTTAATTCTCCGGCAATGACAAACAGACAAACATTGGAGTAGGGCCACAAATAGGCATGGGGGTTATACTATACCCCCATAGGCGTAGCCAGGGGGTGCAGATCTGTGCACGGTTTGAAAAAGCCCCCCCCCGCTTTATTGGAGAATTGGCCCCCCCGCGGAAAAATGAAAAAGTACCCAAAAATTATGACGACATTTTTTACCTATTACGACGCCATCATTGCGAAATTTTTGCAGTTTTTAGCCTATTTCAATGCAATTTAAGCTATTTTAGACCTATTTTTACTTTATTTTCGCTTTTTTTGTTCCTTTTCCTTTCTTTTTTTCTCTTTTTTTTTTCTTTCTCCCCTGCTTTCCCCCCCCCCCCCCGTTTTATTGCCCTATTTTCGCTTTTTTTTGTCCCTTTTCCTTTTTTTTTCTTTCCCCCCTGCTTGCCCCCCGTTTTATTGCCCTCCCCCGTTTCAAAAAAGTTGCCCCCCCCGTTTTGGAATTGCCCCCCATTATAACCTCGGGGGGCAGCGCACAGGTCTGGGGGTGTCTAGGGGTCTAGACCCTTCTTTTGGGTCGGCAAGCGGAAAAACTTCGGATTAGACTCAAACATGGGCAAGTTGGTCCGGAGTGAGGGGGGGGTTAAACCCCAAATTAGGAGGGGGGGGTTAAAATCCGAGAAACGCAAAATACCCATATTGTTGTTTTTTGGAGTGCATTTTACCCATAACGTTTTTCTATTTGAAAAAAAATAGGTTAAAAAAACCGCGAATTTTAGGACAAAAAGTCCTTTGTATAGAATTTTTGAGCTTTTTATTGCTTAAAACATTCATTTTGACCTCAAAACTTAAGTTTTGGGGGCAGTTAGAAGTTATTTTAAAGACATTTTTTTCTTCATTTTTCCAAAATTGGGGGGGTTAACTTTTTCTCCCTACCCCCACTTCTGAGTGGGGGGGGGTTAAACCCCCCTTCTCAGAATTTGGGGGTTAACCCCCCAACCCCTCCCCATGTATGGTTAGACTTCCCCCTTTTGGGTCGCCAAGGATAAAAATTTGGGGGTCTAGAACGGCCATTTTTTAAAAATTTTCTCACGCTTCGCTCGGCTCAGCGCTCGATTAAGTATATAGTCTCTACTTCCAAATTTGTGTTACTTTGTTTTGTAATCTTGGTATGACCACGCTGTAATTAAATGTACTCATTTTTCAGTTGTTAATGTTTTGGAAATCGAAAGTTTTAAGGTATCAAATTGTTTGTAAAATTTTTTTTTGTTTTATACTTAATTAAATTGAATAATACGAAAGAAAATAATGATGTATGTGACAGAAACAAGGTAATAAAGACTCCGCGCGAAGCGCGGAAATTTTTTTTAGCCCTTTTATAACGTTTAGGATTTGTACTCCCTTGGACCCCACTTTCAGAAATTTTGTTCGAGGTTGGACCCCTCTTTCCAAAATCCTGGCTACGCCCATGATACCCCCATAGGTGGACAAGTGGAAGGGGGGGGGGGTTTCCCCCCACAAAAATCTCGATTACTGCCAATACCACACCACACCCCTAAAATTTAGGGGTACTTTGGACCATAGGTGGGCAGCCTCTCGGATTTCGGGTGGGTATAAGGGGGAGGGTCAAATTTTAGGGGTGTGTCTGGCAGGACCCAAATTTTGAGGAGGGGTGTACCCAATATTTTCGCGCTGCCTTAAAATGGGCTTAAAACGCGTAAAAAAGCGTAAAACAAGCTTATATATGCTTTAAAACTGTGTAAAATTAAAATAAGACCTTATTGCAACTTATAAATTTTTTTTTATATCTTTTAATAATATGTTTATATATTCTTATAATTAGATTAGAAATCATAGTTTTTTTAATAATTACGTAATAATAGAATAGTAATTTTATTGTCTTGATTATAAAGTCAAGTTTCACAAACTTTTTAATCCATAATCTTATATTTAATAAAAGATTATATACATACATGCGCGTAGCCAGGGGGGTCTAGACCCACCTTTTGGGTCGCAAAGGGAAAAATTTGGAGTTTGACCCCCCTTTGGGTCGCCAAGGATACAAATTTGGGTGGTCTAAAACGACCATTTTAAAAAATTTTCTCGCGCTTCGCTCAACGCTCCATTAATTATATATAGTCTCCACTTGCAAATTTGTATTACTTTGTTTTGTAATCTTGGTATGACCACGCTTGACCCACCCCAATTTTAATGTTTTAATTGGTCTCCACTTCCAAATTTGTGTTACTTTGTTTTTTAATCTTGATACAACCACGCTGGACCCCCCCTTTAGATTGTTATATAGTGGTATTAAAAATTTAAAGGTTAGAAGTAATTTTAAAAACATTTTCTGGTACTTTGCATTGCTCAGCTGTAATTCAATGTACTCATTTTTCAGTTGTAATGTTTTGGAAATCGGAAATTTTAAGGTATCAAATTGTTTGTAAAAAATTTTTCTTTGTTTTGTTGACTTATTTTTATTGAATAATAGGAAAAAATGAAGTATATGACATAAACAAGGTAATAAAAATTTTTTAGTCCTTTTATAACGCTTAAAAAATTTTTGCCAGAAGGCGAATTTGGGGGGGTGTCCCCGGGTACCCCAAATTTAGGGGAGGGGTGTCAGCGAAATTCGAAATTTTGGGGGGTATAACCCCCCATTCCCCTCCCCCTGCCCACCTATGCTTTGGACACCCCTTCCTTATAATTGGGAGGTCCCAGCACTAAAAACGCTAAAAAGAGGGTAACTTTATGTATGGTCCAAAAAAATTTTGGGACACCCCCTCCTCAAATTTCAGGGATCGGGTATACACCCCCCAAAATCCAGGAGGCTGTCCACCTATGGTTAGAGCAAAATGTTTGTTAGCATTTTAGACTTTATCAGCACGGGTTTTGAATCCCCTTCTAGTCGAGCATTATGTCTCTTTACTCTTAATTCTGATAATTTTACACTTATTTTAAAGATTTATCTTTAATGTTTTTGTATTGTTTTTGTCAGAGCGGATGTATTAGTATCATTATTGTAAGCTAATGTATGAAATTTTATACTTCTTCTTACAATTTGCAACAACTTACATATCTTTCATCATATCTATTGAAGGGGCTCGAAGAATGTCTTGAATGTTGATGATCTACAAAAGAAAAATTGCTTTTAAACAGCAGCAAACAGTTCATGTGACAAAAATATGCAGATTTAATTTAATCAATGGGTTTTGTAAGAATTTGTAATGATGTTCACCCATGCCCAAAAAAAATATGTATATAATCTTTAATTAAATATAAGATTATGGATTAAAAAGTTTGTGACACTTGACTTTATAATCAAGACAATAAAATTACTATTCTATTATTACGTAATTATTAAAAAAAACTATAATTTCTAACATAGATGAACACGGTCAAAAAGCTAGGGGGGTGTTTACCACGGGTAAATGAGATTTCAAACTCTAGGAGGGGGGTCCTAAGCGGCCGAACCCCTCTTAGCTTTCTAGGGGGGTCGACCCGGGGTGGAAGATTTTAAAACTTAGAGGTGGGTGGTCAGGTGGGGAAAGGCCAAACCAAAATACTTTTAAATTATTAAATATGTTTAATAATAGTTTTTTATGACATAATACTACATTTTATTGAATAAAAAGCGATATTTAGGCATAAATTCAAAAATTTGGGGGGGGGGGAGAAGGGGATTTTTTTCTTGAGGGGGGCGCCAAAATTTCGAGGCTAGGGGGTGGACCCCACCCTACTCCCCCCTTGTTTTTTATGCTCTTAAAGCCCCCAAAACACCTGTAGGTTGACAGCAGGAAGGTACCAAGTTGGTACGTCCCTACTGCTTACCTACCAAGATGGTTTTGTGGGCCTCAGAGGGTTCACTACTTTATACATGATCATGGGGGTTGGGGGGGGGGGGGTAACCCAATACTCTGAAAAGGGGGGCTCGCCCTCGCCCCTCCTGGCTTGTCTTAGCGCCTGTCCTTTGCATAATCTGTATAGGGAAGATAAGTTTCAGGTTATTCAACAACAAGCGCGAGCATGCCAAGATTACAGGTGGTACCATAGATGGGCAGGTGGAAGCGAGGTTATACTCCCCAAAAATCCTGATTACTGCCAACAACCCCCTAAAATTTAGGGGTTTCCCAGACAGCCCCCCTTAAATTTGGGGGTCCCAGTCCAGTACTAAAAACGCTAAAAATGGAGTATTTGGGTTTGGGGTATACAAAAAAAAGCTTCAGCACTCCCTCCTGAATTTCGGGGGTCAGGTATACCTAGAGCTCAACTGGATCAAGTTTTTTTTAGATCTGGCTGGATCGGTTCAGATCTAAAGTCGATCTGGTCCAATCAGATATTTTATTGGATCAATCAGATCTGGTGACTTATAATTTAATTATATTCATAATTCATTTTTGTGTAAAATCATTGTAACTAATTAATAATAATGTTATTTTAACATAAAATAAACCACCAAATACGTAAATTAATTAAAATAACATAAAATATTTTGTTAAAATACTATGGGCCTTCACATAAACCTTTATCCAGTTCTCATCTTAAGCCTATTTTGTCGCTTAATCTTGTCTGGGGGAGGTGCGACTCATGGGCACATATTTGAAAATAGTAGAATCAACAACTAGGCAGCATCCTATCAGCAATCCAAATGGCAACTAGGGACCGACTGGATTGGGATTTTCAGATGCGGTCAGACTGGATCAAAAGTCAATTGACCAGATTGAATATTTTTCCGGATCAGATCTGGTGACTTGTAGCTTAGTTATATTTTTAATTTATTATTATGTAAAATATTATCAAAAAAGTTCATAAAAAGTGGTCGTGTTTTTCTTTTTCTGGTGTCTCAAAATTCATTTTTATACTGTCTTACTGGAATTAATAATTTAAGCTCAACTATAAAAATTTATTCATCTTGTTTGTAATTTTTTTCTTCTTTCTATTGTCATTTTTCTACTAACCAAAAGCAACTTATACACTGCAAGTTAATTTTTTTTGATTAAAATGGAAAATAATTATTTTTATGCATCGCTTGACTGACTTGACTTGACTCCACCCCCCCCCCTAGCCTCAAAAATCCAGGGCCCCCCATCCCCCAAAAATTTCAAATTTTTTACCCCTGACCCCCCTCTAGTACGACCCCTCCCCTCTCGAGAAAATTTTAAGTACCTTTTTATACTAAATTTTATTGCAAAAACGTGAACTTTTAACACAAATTCATGTTTTTACACCCTTTTTATACCTAAATATTGCTTTTTATTCAATAAAATGTAGTATTATCTTATAAAAACTAATATTAAATGTTTAATGGTTTAAAAAGTATTTTGTTTCAGAAATCGGACCCCACCTGGACCTGACCCCCCTCTAGGTTTTGAAATCTTCCACCCCGGGTCGACCCACCTAGAAAGCTAGGGGGGTTCGACCCCCCTAGGACCCCCCTCAAATTTCATTTACCCGGGGTAAACACCATATATGGGCACGGGGGTGGGGGGGTTAACCCCCCAAACTCTGAGAAGGGGGATTTAACCCCCCCCCCCACTCAGAAGTGGGGGAGGAGAAAAAGTTAACCCCCCAATTTCGGAAAAATGAAGAAAAAAATGTCTTTAAAATGACTTCTAACAGCCTCCAAACTTAAGTTTTGAGGTCAAAATGAATGTTTTAAGCAATAAAAAGCTCAAAAATGCAATAAAAAGGGCTTTTTGACCTAAAATTAGAGTTTTTTTCCTTCAAAATCGAAAAACTATATGGGTATTTTGCGTTTCTCGGATTTTAAACCCCCCCCCAATTTGGGGTTTAACCCTCCCCCCACTCCGGAACAACTGGTTCATGTATGGAAAACCTCTTCCCCTAGCTTTTTGACAGTGTTCATCTATGGTAAACACCTTCCCCTAGCTGCCCGGACCGTTCTCACCTATGGGGTAGATCCCTTTGCCAAGCAGACCCGAATAAAAACATCCATGAATGATCCATGGGCGTAGCCAAGGGGGGGTCTAGTCTAGGGGGTTTAGACCCTCCCATGGGTCGGCAAAAAGAAAAATTTGGGGTTACACGACACCCCCCTTTTGGGTCGCCAAGGATAAAAATTTCGGGGGTCTGGAACGTCCATTTTTTAAGATTTTCTTACGCTTCGCTCCGCTCAGCGCTCGATTAATTATAATATAGTCTCCACTTCCAAATTTGTGTCTCCACTTTGTTTTGTAATATTTGAGACCCGCTGGACCAACCCCGTTCTCATTCTTAATGTTTTAATTGGTCTCCACTTCCGAATTTATGTTGCTTTGTTTTGTAATCTTGATACGACTATGCTGGACCCATCCCCTTAGATTGTTATATTGTGGAATTAAAAATTTAAAGGCTAAGAGAAGTAATTTTAAAAACTTTTTTTCGCCCTTTGCACTGCTCGGCTGTAATTCAATGTGTCATTTTTCAGTAGTTGATGTTTTAGAAATCGAAAATTTGAAGGTATAAAATTGTTTGTAAAAATTTTTTTTCTTTGTTTTATACTTATTTTTATTAAATAATAGGAAAATAATGACTTATGTGGCAGAAACAAGGTAATAAACATTCCGCACGAAGGGCGAAAAATTTCTTTTAGTCCTTTTATAACGTTTAAGATTTGGAGCCCCCTGTACCCCCCTCCCTTCCGGAAATTTTGTTCAGGGTTAAACCCCCTTTCTGAAATCCTGGCTGCGCCCATGCCATGATCACATCTTTTTGGACTTTTTTTTTCGCTAAAACCGGTTTAAAGATAGCTGCATTTGATATACAAACACCGCGTACAGAAATAAAAATAATTGAAAGCGTTTCGAAATCTAAGATATATTTTTATGGCCTTTTGTAAATCCCGAATTTTCATATAAATAAACAAATCGAAAGCCTTTAATATACATAAACTATAGCAGTTTGTCATCAAAAAAATTAAACTTACGTTTTCGTGTTTAAACCGTGTGAGTATTTTTATTTCCCGTAGTGTCCGCTGGCAAAATGTCTGATGCTCAAAAGGTGATATTTTCTTTATTGCTACCCGATTTTTTGTAACACTATCAATTGCAGAGCTGAAAAACAAATTCTATGTTTTTGTATACATAAACACGCCAGAAAAATGAGTTTTTATAATAATGAAATGAAATAACGAAAAAAACACACTTTTTTGACATCCCTTTCGAATCAAATATTATAAATCCTTTAGTTTAAGTGATTAAAAAGTTCTGTAGGTGTTCTGGGACGTTTTTTAGCTTTTGATAAACATTTTTTGTTTAAAGGTGCGGTGTAGAGTCAAATTTTTCGTCTTCGATTTTGAGGATTTTTCGTAAAAAAATTTACCCCTGCCATGCCCTCAATAGTCTCAATTTTTTATCAAAATATTTCTAGTGATTCAGGAGATATGACTAGGGACATGAAATAGGTGTTTTTGGTCAGGTCCGCTAGGAGGGAGGGTCCACTCTCGGGTAGACGGCCGAAATTTTTTAAGAGGTGGAGGTCTGAACCAGGGGGTCACATGGGCAAGTTGGCCCATGGGGGCGTTTTGGGGGTTAAACCCCCAATTGGGGGGGGGAGTTTTTAAAATTCAAGGAGGGCGGCAAAATACCCATATCGTTTTTTTTTCTCGTAGAGATGCAAATTTTTACCCATATTGTTTTAACTTTCAATAATTTGAAGAAGAAAATAGGTTTAAGACGCTGAATTTTATGTAAAAAGCCCTTTTTGTGCATAAAGAGTGTATTTGAGCACTGTTTTATTGCTTAAAACATTCATTTTGACCGTAAATCAAAGTATACTTCCAAGTTGGTGGGAGGCGGTTAGGGGGGTCAGCTTCGCTAAAGGGGGGGGTAGGTCGGATTTGCCTGGGCTTGGGGGGGGGGGGTCTTCATTTTCGGGGGGGGGGGGGTCCAAAATTAGCTCTGGGGGGGGGGTGACGCCCCTCTGTCCCCCCCCAAAAACATCTATGGATATGACTAGGGGTTAAACATCACATCTCAGAATTTGGAGAGGTTAACCCCCAGGGGGAGGGTTAACCCCCCCACCCCCCCGTAGAAGGCCCAAATCTTTTAAGAGGTGGGGGTCTGAACACCGGACCTCCCTGACTTTTTAGGGAGGAGGGGTGCATGAGTTTAAATTTAGGAGGGGTCCAGAGCAGGGGGTCCGATTTTTTAACAAAGTTTTTTTAAATCAATAATTTAAGTGTTTTTAGGTCTAATATTGAATATTAAAACAGGTGCGAGATTTTAAATTTAGGGGGGGTTAGGGGGTCCAATTTTTAACAAAGTTTTTTAAATCAATAATTTAAGTGTTTTAGGTTTAATATTGAATTTTATATACTAAAACAGCCTATTTAGGCCTAAAAGTGTATTGAAACACTGTTTTTTTTTACGAAAAAACCGTGTTTTTGACAGTAAGTTATACTTTTAAATTGGTCGGTAGGGGGAGGGGGTTAGTCTCGCTAGGGGGGTCCGGGTCAGGCCGGACCGCTTTCAAGCTTTGTGGGGAAGAGGGTCCGAAATTTTGGCTCTATGGGGAGGGGGAGGGGGTTGAACCCCTCTGCTGTTCACCCCATCCCCACCTCCCCCAAAAACACCTATGACTAGGGGATGTACTCGTCCAACTCGAATGTCATTTTTTGACATTCGCAGATGCGGATGCGGATTTTTGGAAACAGAAATTCATAGATGAGGATATCTAGGAAATGCATTCTTACCATATCGTTTTTAGTTCTGGAGTGCATTTTATGCGTTTATTGTTCTGGAGTGCGGTTATTTATTTTTGAAGAAAGAAAAAACAGTAGAAAAACGCTGATTTCAGCTAAAAAGCGTTTTATTGTATTTTTGAGCTTTTTATGGCTAAACAACTCATTTAGACATGAAAACTTTGGCTCATAAAAGGTTAGAAATTCATAAAAAATGAGATATAATTAGCTAATTAACAGGGGCGTAGCCAGGATTTCGGAAAAGAGGGGGGAGTTGCACTCCATACAAATTTTTTGAAAGGGGGGTTGTACTCCAAATTTTCAAAATACCGTAAAAAAGACATTAAAATAGGGTAAAATTTTTTGCGCTTCGCGCTAAGTGATTCTTTTTGTTGTTATTTGCATTGTTTTTTAAGTTAAACTTGAAAAATTTCCGGTTTAAAAAGGTATAACATTAAAAATCGTGCGATAGCACGAAAAAATTTTCTAAAATTGTCTTTGAAATTCATTAAAAACACCACTTAAATGTTGTAAAAAGGTATATAAATGTCGAGCGCTGAGCGGAGCGAAGCGCGAGGAAATTTTTTAAAATTGTTCTCTTCGGACCCCCAAATTTTTACCTCCGCCAACACAGAAGGGGGGGTTGCCACCATAGGTGGGCAGGGGGGGTTGGGGGGGTTGGGGGTTATACCCCCCCCAAAATTTCGGATATGGCTGACACCCCCCCCCTAAATTTGGGGTACCCGGGACCCCCCCCCCCAAAAAAAATTCGCCTCCCGGAGAAAAATTTTTAATTGTTATAAAACGACTAAAAAAAATTTTAATTGTTAATTGACACTTTATCTTAGTTTTTCGATTACAAATCGATTATTCCGTTCAGTAGTTAAGGTATACATTTTAATAAAATTACTATAAACACTATTATCATTTAATTAACGTTTTAAACACATGTTTTAAATGTGTAGAGTGTAGGTATAAAAAAAACCTAAAATTTTGTAATAAGTATCATCTGGAATTAAAATTTCTAGTGTATTTTAGCGCCTTAAATTAAAAATTTTCTCCCCCCGGGGGCATTCTGTCCCCGGACCCCCCCTGAAAAGGGGCTCCGCCCCTTAACCCCGCTGGGGGGCTCTCGCCCCCCAGACCCCCCTCATATCTGAGGGGCTACCGCCCCCAGACCCCACTTCAGGGTTAGTAGGGTCCCCAGACCGCCCCCCCCGAAATGAAATCCTGGGCACGCCACTGCAAAAGGGGGGTCTGTCTAACCCCAAATTTTTCCCTTTGCCGACCTAAAAGAGGTGTCTAGTTCCCCCTGGCTACGCCCATGTATGTATATAATCTTTAATTAAATATAAGATTATGGATTAACAAGTTTGTGATACTTTACTTTATAATCAAGACAATAATATTATTATTATATTATTACGTAATTATTAAAAAAAACTATGATTTCTAATCTAATTATAAGAATATATAAACACATTATTAATAAAAGAATTAAACAATACAATTTGTAAGTTGCAATAAGGTCTTATTTCAATTTTACACAGTTTTAAAGCATTTATAAGCTTGTTTTACGTTTTTTTACGCGTTTTAAGCCCATTTTAAGACAGCGCGGAAATATTGGGTACACCCCCCTCAAAATTTGGGTCTTGCCGGACACCCCCCCCCCCTCTAAAATTTGACCCCCCCCCCCCCCCAAAAATCCGAGAGGCTGCCCACCTATGGTTGCCACCCCTACAGCCCCCCCTCCCTGGCTACGCCCTTGCTAATTAAAAAAGTAAAAATAAGCAATATACACATGCACATCCGGGGATGTGAGTTTACGAATCCCCGAATGCGGATGATACTTTGATTGTAAAGATTGATGCCGTATTGTCGAGATATTGCGTTTCCTGTACAGAAAAACCCTTTATTTTTTCGTTAAAAAAACCAAACGACGGCAGTGATTTGATTAATTTTGCCCAACATTATTGCCTACACTCATAGGTGGGCAGGGGGGGGGTGGGGCGGATTATACCCCCCCCCCCAAAATTTCGAATTTTGCTGACACCCCCCATTAAATTTGGGGTAGTCGGGGACACCCCCCCCCCCGAATTCGCCTCCCAAAGAAAAATTTTTAAGTGTTATAAAAGGACTAAAAAATTTTTCCGCGCTTCGCGCGGAGTGTTTATTACCTTATTTCCCCGTTCATTACCTTTTATTACCTTTAAATTCCCCCCGCTACGCGGGCAGTTTAAATTTCCCTGCTACGCGGGCAGTTTAAATTGGCAATTTATCTTAGTTTTTCAATTGCAAATCGATTATCCCATTCAGTAGTTAAGGCAAACATGTTTAATAAAACTACTATAAACACTATTATCCTTTTTTAACGTTTTAAACACATGTTATAAATGCAGACCTGTGCACTGCCCCCCCCCGAGGTTTAAACGGGGGGAGCAATTCCACAACGGGGGGAGCACGGGTGGGGCAACTTTTTTTAAACGGGGGGGGGGGGCAATAAAACGGGGGGGGGCAGAGCAGGGGGGAAAGAAAAAAAAAGAGAAAAAAAGGAGAAAAAAAGAGAAAAAAAAGAAGGGAAAAGGGAAGGAAAAGGGACAAAAAAAGCGGAAATAAGGTAAAAATAGGTCTAAAATGGCTTAAAATACATTGAAATAGGCTAAAAACTGCAAAAAATTCGCGATGATTGCGTCAGCATAGGTCAAAAATGGAGTCATATTTTTAGGTTACTTTTTCATTGTTTTGGCGGGGGGGGGGGGGGCAATAAAACGGGGGGGGGACAAATCCTCCAATAAAACGGGGGGGGCATTTTCAGACCGAGCACAGGTCTGTAAATGTATAGTATAGCTATAAAAAACCTTAAATTTTGTAATTAGTATCATTTGGAATTAAAATTTCTGGTGTATTTTGGTGCCTCAAATTATAAATTTTCTCCTCCGGGGGGCATTGTTCCCCCCGAACCCCCCTGCCCTGACTGAATTTTTAAGATCACAGAAAATTATGTAGAAATTAGGTAAAAAAACAAAAGTAAAATGTATGTTCACGCGATCACCAGGAGACGATTTTTAAGCCGTTTTTAGTATATATTTTAAAAAATTTTCGCCTCCGGCGGCTGGGGGACACCCCCCAGACCCCCTGGCCGACGCTTTGCGTCGGCTGGCGCCGCTACGCGGCGCAGGCGGCGGCGCGAAGCGCCGCTTTGACAACACTTTTTCTTCCCTCCCCAGATCAACGCCCCTGAAATGAAATCCTGACTGCGCCACTGCACATTATAATAAAAATAATAAAAAAAATAAAATTTTATAATTTCCAATAAGGTCTTATTTTAATCTTACACAATTTTAAAGCATTTATAAGCTTTTTTTACGTTTTTTTAGGCGTTTTAAGCACATTTTAAGGCAGCGCGGAAATATTGGGTACACCCCCCCTCAAAATTTGGGTCTTGCTGGACACCCCCCCTAAAATTTGACCCCCCCCTATACCCCCCCCAAAATCCGAGAGGCTGCCCACCTATGCCTACACTTTCTATTTTTAGCGAAAAAATCGCGGTTTTTTTATATATTTTCAATAATCTTTCAATAAAGCGAGGGGAGGGCATTTTCAAAACGTGCACAGGTCTGTCTGTCTGACAGCTTTTAGATAACTACCATTCTGAACATACATGGGCAAGTTGGTCCGGAGTGGGGGGGTTAAACCCCAAATTAGGGGGGGGGTTAAAATCCGAGAAACGCAAAATACCCATATCGTTTTTTTTCTGGAGTGCATTTTACCCATATCGTTTTTTTTGATTTTGAAGGAAAAATAGGTTAAAAACACTAATTTTAGGTCAAAAAGCCCTTTTTATTGCATTTTGAGCTTTTTATTGCTTAAAACATTCATTTTGACCTCAAAACTTAAGTTTGGAGGCAGTTAGAAGTCATTTTAAAGACATTTTTTTCTTCATTTTTCCAAAATTGAGGGTTAACTTTTTCTCCCCCCCACTTCTGAGTGGGGGGGGGGTTAAGGTTAAACCCCACTTCTCAGAATTTGGGGGGTTAACCCCCCCCCAACCCCCCCGTGCCCATGTATGATTCTGAACCCAACCACAAATCGTGTGGCGGCGAAGGTACAAAGGAGACGCCTCTAAAAACCCCAGACCGACACTTAGTGTTGGCTTGGCGCCACTGCTTGGGAAAAGAGTTATATATATATATATATATATATATATATATATATATATATATATATATATATATATATATATATATAATATACATAGGTGTTTTTGGTTGACCCCCTAAAAAGCCAGAGGAGCAATCG
>JASAMX010029853.1:0-10597 GCA_030248175.1 Microlaimidae sp. YZB2_3 | reverse complement strand
ATAAAATAACTTCGGTTTGGTATTTTTATACAGGAATTCTAAATTCTTTAAAAATTGTACCAATTGCAACGGTTTCGGCTCCATTCCTTATTTTCGGCTTCGCTAGCTCCAAATTTTTTTACAAATTCCTGTTTCAGCAAAAAAACATTTTTATAAACGTATAATATATATATTTTTTTCATAATATTAAAAAAACTGATAAAAATCATCCGAATTATCGGTCTAAAGTATCACAATATGCAGCTTTCTCAATGATAAGTAAACCATTTCAAATGCCGTAAAAAATTACAGCGGTTAGATAAAACACGACATTACACGATACCTATAAAATAATAAACATTAATAGATAAATATACGAAATCAAAGCAGAATTTAAACACAGTTAAAAATGAAAAAAAATAAAATAATGCACCTTCGATTTTACAACCATAAGTTACTTTTATTTTTTGAATTTAAACTTCACATAAATCTATCATTCATACTACTTCGCAATTAAACACTTTTAATTATGTTATCTAGAGCTTAACAACTAACTATATCAATAGCTTATAAAGTTATAAATTATTATAATGTTTATCAAGCTTAAATACCAAGGTACCTAAACTCTACAAACAAGCATTCCTTCTTTCCAAATTATACCTTATACTATTTATACTTTAAAAAGTTCTAGTGTTTGTTCTATTCTAGTCTCGACTGATTATAAACCTTATGGTTACTGCTAAAATACGACATAATAATAAAAATGTTCAGATAAAGTTTATTTTTTATGATTGGTATGACATATTTTTTAAATAATGTTTTTAAAACAAATTACAATAAAACAGGATTAAAAACTTCTTGCGATATTGTAAGCACAGAAAAATTTATTGTCCTACATAATTGCAGAGAGAATAGTAAATTTGTGCTGCGCATCAAAACTGGTTTTATTTTCAATCAAACACCCATGGCTACTTGAGTGAAAACTGAGCTCAAATTAATTTTAAATAAATTTATGTTTATGTTTAAATTATAAAAATTAAATAGGTATTAATGTATTTTTAATTCGTAGTTTAACTGCAAACGCATTGAAATTCTTGATTGATATGAGTTTATTTTTTGAAAAAACACCTTTGAGATGATAGTGAAGTAAAATTCACCATAAAATCGCGTCTAATGAGAAGGCTCCTAATATTTTTTTGTCAGTTCTAAGCAAAAATAAACACAATGCTTTACTCAAAAAATATTGATATAAATATATAATATTATAATATTAATTAATATACAAGATGTAAATTTATAAATTACATAAATATTTTAAAAAAAAATATCAGTATTTTTGTTCAAATAATAAATTTTATCAATTTTGCCAAAATAAAACGGGGTTCCATCCAGCAACACTACATATCTCTATGATTCTCCGTAAAAGGCAAGGCAATAAGCGCTCACAAGTTCGCAAAAAGTTAGCTATAGCAAGCAATTTCTTTTTGATTTGAGCTAACCGCGTATAAGATTAAGAAGAGCGTTCTTGTAGTGTCCACTTGTGTCACCCTAAAACCAAACATAATTAACACTAAAAACGCTTCTTACTTCACAGAGTTTGAAATAAAGTAAAAAATTGCACAGTATTTAAAAAAACCCACTTTTTAGGTACGATCAAGAATATATAAGAGAAGAATGTACCACTCAATACAAAAAATCGCACCCATCCGTGCATCGGTTTGCCATAAATAAACCCCCCGGGGGGTCTATATACTCCCCCCGGGGCCGTGTATACTCCCCGGGGGGGCGGGGGGGTCTGATATACTCTCCCGGTCTCTGTACTGTCCCCCGGGGGTGCATATAAACTCCCCCCGGGGGCACATATAGACCCCCCAGGGGAGCATGTGGCAACTGCGAGCCCCCCGGGTGGATAGACAGACTCCCCCGGGGGAGTATATAGCCCCCCCGGGGGGGAGCATATAAACCCCCCGGGGGAGTGTATATGCTCCTCCAAAATTTAAAAAAAAAAAAACTTTTTTTTTGTGGAAACGAGTCGCCGCGGGCGCGGTTGTCTCGTTGACTGTAGAAACTGTAATTCATTATGTTGCCCAAAAGAAATATGTCGCCCCGGTTTTCCGGCCATTACTACAAAAACAACTGTTCTACAAATCAAAAGTTTCACGTTTAACGGAAATTTCAATAAAATTCTCAATAAAAAATAACTTTATTACTAAATAAACACTATTTTTACATAATAAATACAGTTTCTACAATCAACGAGACAACCGCGCCGCGGCGACGCTTTTTTTCCACAAAAAAATTTTTTTTTTAAACTTCGGGGGAGCATATACACCTCCCCGGGGGGGTTTATATGCTCCCCCGGGGGGGTCTATATACTCCCCCCGGGGCTCTACTCCCCCGGGGGGGTCTTATATACTCCCCCGGGGGGTCTTATATACTCCCCCGGGGGGGGGCGCACACACTCTCGGGGGGTCTATATACTCCCCCGGGGGGGGGTTTATATAATCCCCTGGGGGGTTTATATACACCCCGGGGGGGTGTATGTACCCCCGGGGGGTGCATAAACCCCCGTGGGTTTATTGGCAGAGTTACAATTGTCACGGATGGGTGCGATTTTTTGTATTGAGTGGTACATTCTTCTCTTATATATTCTTGCTACGATACTTTTTAGAAAGAATTGTGTAGAATAAAAACGAAATTAGAGTGAGAATTTTCGGCTAAACGAACGGTGGATTTATTTACGATAACTTTATTTTAACCTCAGTTATACATAAAATAACTATGATCTAAATCAAGCTTTAGGTTTCGTCGTTACCATGACTGAATGAGTCAGAATCGCCATAAAATACTCCTAACTGTGACTCTTTTTATCGTTTAACACAGAAATAATATAAACATTAAAAGATTCAGAGTCACGTTGATTTTATACTGATCGTGACTCTTTACTTTATAAAACGAATGCTTGCGCATTTTTTAATGAAAGTCCACAATATTTTTTAACAAAACATAATTATATTATAATTTGGACGTATGATTTCTTTGCGTTATTCATTACATAAATAAAGCCAAAAAACCTACAGCAATAAACGACTCTAAAGTTTTTCCATAAAGAACTTGGAATTGTTGTTTAATTTGAACCATGTCCTTTTCGCACCGAGTTACAACACTGCGAATTAAAAGACGATCGTTTGTTCCCATGCCCTAAACATTACAACATTACGAAATTATTCCAACGATTTAACATTTCCAAATTCTCGAAAATTTTATATAAAAGTATAACGTTGCTATTTAATTTTTTTTAGTTTGTTTTGTTCATTGTGATATGTTTTATTGTAGTTTTATTTGTTATTTGTTGCTATATTATGCTTAGAAAATAATAAAAAATTTGAAAATAACAAAAAAATTCTCAAAACTCCGACAAGCCTAGCTTTTTACCAACATTACTCAAAATAGAGTATTTTTTAGACAAATTTTTATTCAAATAGTTAATACACCCATTGTAGCAAATGTCGCAGTAGTTTCTATTATCATTATGTGTATATTGTTATTTTGAGACTATATATCAATCAAGGTGTCAAACAGTTTTTTATGAAGTTGAAAAATCGCAAGTTTGGCCATGCGAGATCTCGCGAAATATAGATTTGCGACTTTAAAATTTTAATATGAGTACTAAAAAGACAAAAAAAAATCGTTGAAAAATCGCAAAAAAAGTTAAAAAATCGCAAGTTTGGCCATGCGAGATCTCTCGCGGGAGATGTATCAATTTTCGACTTTAAAATTTTAATATGAGTACTAAAAAGACAAAAAAATCGTTGAAAAATCGCAAAAAAAGTTAAAAAATCGCAAGTTTGGCCATGCGAGATCTACGAAATGTAAATTTTGTCAACTTTTAAAATTTTAATATGAGTACTAAAAAGACAAAAAAATCGTTGAAAAATTGCAAAAAAAGTTAAAAAATCGCAAGTTCGGCCATGCGAGATTCGCGAAATATAGATTTTCGACTTTAAAATTTTAATATGAGTACTAAAAAGACAAAAAAATCGTTTTGAAAAATCGCAAAAAAAGTTAAAAAATCGCAAGTTTGGCCATGCGAGATCTCGCGAAATATAGATTTTCGACTTTAAAATTTTAAATATGAGTACTAAAAAAAGACAAAAAAATCGTTTAAAAATCGCAAAAAAAACTTAAAAAATCGCAAGTTTGGCCATGCGAGATCTCACGAAATGTCGATTTCGACTTAAAATTTTAATATGAGTACTCAAAAAGACCAAAAAATCGTTGAAAAATCGCAAAAAAAGTTAAAAAATAAGGTTCGCACGTTGAGATCTGGCGAAATATGGATTTGCGACTTTAAAATTTTGAATATGAGTACTCAAAAAGACAAAAAAAATCGTTGAAAAATCGCAAAAAAAGTTAAAAAATCGCAAGTTTGGCCATGCGACAACTCGCGAAATATAGATTTTCGACTTTAAAACTTCTGATATGAGTACTAAAAAGACAAAAAAAATCGCATTTTTAAAAAATCGCAAAAAAAGTTAAAAAATCGCAAGTTTGGCCATGCGGAGATTTCGCGAAATATAAATTTTGAACTTTTAAAATTTTAATATGAGTACTTAAAAAGACAAAAAAATCGTTGAAAAATCGCAAAAAAATGTTGAAAAATTTAATTTTCCCAGGCGAGATCTCGCGAAAAATATAGATTTTCGACTTTAAAATTTTAATATGAGTACTAAAAAGACAAAAAAATCGTTGAAAAATCGCAAAAAAAGTTAAAAAATCGCAAGTTTGCAGTGCAAGTCGCCAAATATAGATTTTCGACTTTAAAATTTTAATATGAGTACTAAAAAGACAAAAAAATCGTTGAAAAATCGCAAAAAAAGTTAAAAAATCGCAAGTTTGGCCATGCGAGATCTCGCGAAATATGGATTTGCGACTTTAAAATTTTAATATGAGTACTAAAAAGACAAAAAAATCGTTGAAAAATCGCAAAAAAAGTTAAAAAATCGCAAGTTTGGCCATGCGAGATCTCGCGAAATATAGATTTTCGACTTTAAAATTTTAATATGAGTACTAAAAAGACAAAAAAATCGTTGAAAAATCGCAAAAAAAGTTAAAAAATCGCAAGTTTGGCCATGCGAGATCTCGCGAAATATGGATTTACGACTTTAAAATTTTATTATGAGTATTAAAAAGGCAAAAAAAACCATCATTATAAACTGCAAAGTGCTAATATTGATAAATTAATTAAAATAATTGATATTAAAAATCAATTTTTTAACCTCACAAAAATAATTACTACGAAGCATTTATTAGCGAAAATACGTAAATGCAAAGGAAAAGTTTCCTATTTTACGTACGTAAAGAATTTCGTCTAAAATCTTTGTAATTTAGGAGTATTACAAGAATTTTCATAAAAAAATCGGGGTTAACTTTTCCAAAATGTGGTGACAGTATAAGTTTTATTGTATTTCAATTTAAGTTATTACAATTGTAAGTAATTATTTTTGTTTTTTTGGTACAATCTATCCTATTCCATGAAGTAGATTTGACCATGTAAAACATTTACCTGCGCTATACAATCAATATTTTTTTAAACGTAGATTGCAACTTTCACTGCGCATGACAGTATTGTCATTGCAAATTTTTTTTAAAATGATGGAAAATAGAAAAAGGAAGATAGTACAAAAAAGTGCGCCCATTTGTATCGGTTTAAAATTTCATTTATCGTCCATCAGAATTTGTATAAAATATAGGCGACTGTGACTTTTTTAGATTTCAAACAGCACTTTTAATAACTATAAAATGATTCATAGTCGCATGTATTTCTATAGTTACTGTGGCTGATTTTGCCGTAGTAACGACGTTAATGAATTCAGTGTGTTTCAGTTTTCAACTCAACAGTAAGTATATCTTTCGACTTTTGATATAAGATATTATGCTTACTTTCATGGACTGGTACATTCTTTCGGCAAAAAAGGCAGGTCTATTTTTTACAACTTTAACTAGTGCTATTAAGCCGTCTTCCACATCTCCCGAAAATTCACTTTTTATGGCCTTTTCAATGTCGTGTTTTGTGATATTCTGGTACTCCTATAGCAAAACAAGAGTTTCAATAAAAGTAAATACATGAAAAAACAGATAATAGTATAATCTTTAAATTTTAATTTTTATTTAAAAATCTGCATAAAGAAGTGATTTCAAAACAGGATAGCTAGAAAATATATTTATATTATAAAAGTTTACATAAAAAATGAGCAACAATCAAGAAGTATTATTGGGAAATTTGATATGCTTGAATTATATTACATTTAAATAAACGAAAGTTTAAAATACTCAAAGGCAATTAATTTATATACTTTATCGGTTTTATGCTGTGTAGATAGTAATTTTAATTTAACATAAGTAATTTTGAAATTAATATTTTGTTTCAATTTAAAAACCTGTTGTTGTTTAGTTAAAAAAATTAAAACTTACTTTAAAAACAGCTTGAAGCTGTGCATAATTTTGTGAGCATAGAATTGCATTAAAAGTAGATTCGTCTGTACCAAATTTCTTTTCACCAGCTTTGTACAGTTTCTAAAAATCATTAATTATAATTCTAACTAAAAAGGTTCTAAATGGAATGTCGACTTGGTGGTAAGAACTTTAAATATCAATTTTAAAGTGAGTAAGTTTTTATTTAAAGAGTAGTCCGTTCTGGGCTATAAACAACGCCTATATCGCTCGGAATAGACTACTTCTTTAATAAATAAAACCTAATTTAGTTTTAATTTTATATTTGGGTTTCTTTGCACCACGACCAAATACTTTCCAAATTCCAGTCTGATCGGACAAGTCTGAAAGGAGTTGTTTATTCCCAGCGATATATAAGAGTTCGATAATAAATCGTAAAATTGTCGTTAGCTGCAATTTTGCCCTTTTGTAATGACCAATAATAGTTCAGAATAGTTTGTTTTTCGTCCACAAAATCGACTAATTAACGTAACGGCAGCAGAATCCGTGTCTCAGCACTGTTCCAACTTTTCTTCGTGCGGTAAAGTCGGAATTGCATTTACATTCTTACAGTATAACTCGCGCGCGACCAACGGTCGAAAGAGATTGAATTGGTTTACACCGTTAATTGGTTTACATCGTTGCGTAAAAATAAACTAGGCTTACCAAGCTGCGAATATTTTACCTATAGTTTTAGTGGTCCTTTAAGCTCTTTTATGTTTAGACATTAAAATCACCTATTTGGTGTCTAGAGTGGGTTTTTAAGCACTTTATAGTATTTTTTCCGTTTTTGTGATCTAAATTTGATTAAAAATTTGCTCCGTTAGGCTCGTATATGCTTCAAATCCAGAGGTCGCATTCTGACACGCGGTTAAAAGTTATCCTGGGATAACTTTTTTACGTGCTTAAAAATGCGAGTGAAAAATCAATTTTACCCAGGTTAAAGTCGGGTTAAATTTTTTCTATTGTTTTAAGAATAAGAATTTATCTTACTCAAGAGGTGGATAAATATTTTCTTCCGTAGGATTAATTTAATAAAAAATAAAAATACGTGCATTGACTAAATTTTTTATTTTGCGCGAGGTGGTCTTGCGGCGCGAGAAAACAATTTAAAAAAAATTCATAGAAATCATTTTTTGTCCCATATGCGGCAGTTTTATTTATTTACAATATATATTTGTTTTTTTTTTTATTTTCACTGGAATGGATTTATCGTGGTAAATATAAGTGTTTCTTCAGAATACGACCCCAAGTTTAACTTCATCTATGTATATTCTGTCTACCTTGGATTTTTTCCTAACGGTAAATTCATTTTTTGGACTCTAAATTTCCAGGAATTTAAACTGGCAGTTACAACTAATTAGATTACCTCGGCATCCTGTCGGGCCCTAGCCGGATCCACGTGGTGACTTTCGTCTCGGCCGCCCACAGACAAACTGGTCAGCAACCGCTTGAAGTGGTAAGACGTTTCCGATTGGAGATCCCCTTCTAGGTTTCTGCCGTATACTAAAAAATTAAAAAAATACTTTTTAATAAAAAATACCCGTTTTTTATTAGTAGGCTTTAATTTTTAGTTAAATATTTAAAATTAACTATACAGTTTGCTCGAGGTTTTTGGTTCTTTTGATCTTTTGGATTCTCCTCAATTGATACTGTTTTGCTAGCAGTATCAATAACCAAATATTTGAAATTCAAACAGAAAATATGAGTAACCTTACAAATCGGTGTTTTTACATTAAAAACCTGATGATGATTTGTTTGAAAGAATTAAAACGTTGCTTTTACATTATGTTTCCAGCAAAATTTATTTTCAATAATGACTCTCAATCCATACAAAATTTTGTGATTAAGTTTTGGTCAAAAAAAACAAACTATAAAAAAAGTTAGTTATTGATTATTTCTTATTGTCATGATCATTGTCATATTAAATTTTAGAAATATAATAATACACTAAAAATATAATAAAACTTTACAAATATAATAAACCTTTAGAAATATATTAAAAATTACATCGCTTGTAGGCGTCTTTAATTCGGTGAATTTCGTTGTTGGTCCGACTGCACATTATTTCAATTAAGGTGGATTCTTTTGTTCCCATTCCCTAAATATTAAACAAAATAATTAACAGTCACGCTCATACCAATAATCTTATTCTGTTATTTGAATGGCTTCATTCAAACCCCAAAGAAAAAACATACATTTGGAAAAATTTTAAATTTATAATTAATAAGTTTTAGGAATTATAAAGCGTCTTTTAACTATAAACTCACCTCCATAGCATGTCTGAGTTCCATAGCATCGTATTCATCCCATGGGGTCATAAGGGCAACAATAACATCCTCAAAATTTCCACGTAATTCTGATATTAGCTCTTTTATTAAATCCTAGAAATGAAATTTATTATCACTTTTTACAATTATAAAATCTAAAACACGATCATATAAAATGCAAATCATACTAAATTTTAAAATAAAAATATTGGAAATTCTACCCTTTCACTAATTCGATTCCAATATGCGTTCGGAATAATTTTGCTCACGTATATTAATTGCATGAAAGCACGTTACGTCTTAACAAATAAAGATCACAAGGAAAATGAAATTGTATCGTAGGGTCTCGACGAGAATTTGCAAAAGCTATTGGTTGGCGAAAGAATGCGGTCCGGCTAGCTTGTATATATCGTCGTTACTACGTCAAAATGAGCCACAGTTCGTATGAAATATGTGTGTCTGTGACTCATTTAAAATTTAAAACAAGACACCATTAACTACAGAATCAGTCACAGTAACGTGTAATTTATACTGACAGTAGCTCATTTTGCCATAGTAACGACGATTTTTCAGCACCTAGTTTTTACTACGACATAAAGACGCAATCAGTATCAAATCAGCGCGACTCTGACTATAACGTTTGCAAATTTCCATAGTTATGGGCGGAACTGCGGAACCCTTGAACACCGGAACCGGTTCTGGTGTTCCGGGGGTTCCGCAATTGAGACCGGAATCCGAACCGGAACCAGAACCGGAATTGAGATATTCCGAAAATCCGGAACAGGAACCGGAATTCCAAATTTTGCCAGGAACATCCGGAACCGAAACTGTCCATCACTACAACTTCCAGTTTGTTATGTGCCTAACAAAAAGAAACGTCATTTGCTTTTTGAGGCTTCAAGTTTTTTATAATCGAACAATCTCAGATAAGTAAGATTGAAGTCTGGAAAGTGCATTCGCAACTGTTGAATCGCCTAAATTCTATAACTAAAAAACCGCATAAAAACTACTACTACTACTATTACTAAACTAAAAATCATACAAAACGACCAATCAGCTGCGCTAATGTTAATGTTAATGCAGATTAAACGACACCGTATGCAAATTATGTAGGATACCGTAATAAGTTAGATCTATCGATTTTGCGACAGTTGTAAGTTTCCTGTTTACGTCTCCGAAACCTCCTTATTTTCCCGATATTTTTTTACTGTGCCTTACCTTTACATAAAAACAAATAAATAACTATAATAAATAAATAACTTATACTATTATACTATATTATAACTTAAATTATTTTAATTACCTTTCCATACATGACTTTAAACATTTGACGAATTTGTTGTCGTTGATCTCCACTTCGGAAACATAAGACATTCATCACTGCCTTGTCGTCGCATCCCAAACCTAAATTCTTGATAAATAAGATTTTTAAATAGTGCAAATTTAAAAATTCGTTCGCTATTATATTTTTGTATAAGCAAAAAATAAACAAGAAAAGCCAAAAGGCACAATTTTAGAATTTGGATTGTTTGTTTCTGACATGTGAAATTTTACGCTTAAATGGTTTCTGTTTTTCAAAAATAATTTTGGTTTCACTAAATTTCAGTCAGTTTTGTTTTGTTTTGTTTACAAACCTATAGTATTTTATTTTATCAATGTATTACACGCGTTTTTTTAATTTTCAGAGAATTTTTTGCTAATAAATCCTCTAATAAAATTCTTTGATACAAAACAAATAACGCCATTTTTTGATTAAAAACATAAAAATTCAGGCTACCAAAATTCTTTTATAAAATTACTTTACCCGTTCCCGTTTTCTCGGTTACAACAGTTAAACCTTCGAGCAATAAGTAAGT